>JAGFPH010002426.1:149478-165273 GCA_018207615.1 Philaenus spumarius | reverse complement strand
CTTTGACCCCCCCAAACCCCCCTAAAATTTCGAACTTTTTAAAACTCTTTCTTAGCGAGTACCTAGGGCCCTAGGGGAAGCTACATACCAAATTTCATTCCAATCCGTTCGATGGTTTTAGAGAAATCGTGATTTTGTAACTTTGACCCGCCCCCCCAAACCCCCCTAAAATTTCGAATTTTTTTAAACACTTTCTTAGCGAGCATCTATGGCCCTAGAGGAAGCTACATACCAAATTTCATTCCAATCCGTTCGGTAGGTTTTGATAAATCGTGATTTAGTAACTTTGACCCCCCGAAACCCCCCTAAAATTTCGAATTTTCGGAAACCCTTTCTTAGTGCGCGTCTAGAGCCTATAAAGAGTATTAGCGCCAAATTTCATGTTTGTAGGCCTCATGGTTTTGGAGAAACTGTGATGAGTCAATGGTATTTGGCTTTTATAAGTATAGATAACCTCAAAGCAAATATTATAGTATTCATTAGTTCTATAACTCATATTAAAAAAAAAAATCAACTTCACAAGAAATTATAACGATTGAAGTTGTAAACATAACCCCAAACTATAATCTACACTGGGTTTACAGATGATGGGTGAAATCAGCTGTTGTATTATACGTTACTCACGTACGTACGCTCGTACACTCGCTTTTATAGGAGTTGATGAAAGCTTTAACACTACATCGACCTACCCAATCTTGATAGTTGTCCATAATATACAAAATTTTTAACTGATAACTCAGTTATATTTTAAGTTACAGAAATAATAAAAAAACCCGTTATGTTGGTCATTAAATAAGGAAAGTTTTTGTTACTTGAAATTTTGTTGTAATGTTAGCGGTTTTTGAGATATTTTACATTAAACATTTTAAATGGCTGCCATTTTGAAAATGTATGAAACAACTTTTTGGTTTGTTTTTGTACATGGGTAAAAGATTTCATACCTAATACGTATCCAAAATTTGCGTTAAATATATTTCCTACAAAAAAAGTTTAAATACTGTATTTTGTAAAAAAATTGTGGATAACTGGAAAACCATTTCCGAACCTATGTCTATACGAACTTTTTTCTTTATTTTGACAAGTAGAACACGACCTGAAAGTTTCTCCCTTTCTTCCTGGATCACCTTGTACAACATGTTTTCTAGGTGTGTTCTACAACTTTATCGCGCAGGCATAATATGAAGTTTTTTTACGTTAGTGTACGAAGAACGCTGTGACCTCTCTTGCTCGATACAAAACACATCGCATTCTCCGCCAAGACACAGCGACGAAATTCAATAATTATTTTCGATTGTCTGCCGGGTTGACATAGATCATAATTTACCTCACGGTGGGGTATCGATATCTATTGGTCGATGAGACGAAAGTTTGATTAATGAATTCGTCTGATTAATCGATTAAGTACAACCTGTTTGTAGACGGGACGTGGTTAAAAATGTAAGAGCCGGTTCTAAAACTGCGAAGTTCGAAGAAAACAGCTGATATTTTGCATCATTATATATGATTCAAACTGGTAAATCAAATTAGAAAACTGTGCACTTACTTACATATTTACATTGTGATTTTTTGAAAACTTAACGCCTCTATTATTTAAAAAACGGAAAGAGATATACAAAATCTTACTTTGGGGCCGTTATTTTTGGCCGTTATTCTCCGTTAAGGTAAGAAAACCTATTTACAAAATCCAAAAATATCTTGCAAAGTAACATTTTTGAGGTAGCGAACGAATACGTAAGCCGATTTACATTATCACAGGTAGTCATGGTTTTTTAAAGGAGAACCTTAGAACACCTATTTACCGCCTCCTAGCACCCTATCTCAAAAATGTGTAATGGACACATATGGCTGGCTTGTGATACATAAAATTGTAGTCCTTTAAAAACCACGAATCTCTGTTCTAAGAAAATAGCAATCTGTGTTTAAAAGGCTTCAATTTCATGCATTACAACCCATATGTGTCCATTACAAATTTTTCAGATTGGGTGCTATGAATTATGTGGGGCCATTTTGGGATTATGTAAATAGGTTTTCTAAGTTTCTCGTTGACGGTGAACGACCGTCTCAAGATCAGATTTTGCATACCTTTTTCGGTCTTTTAAATAATATAAAGTTATAAAAATAACATTTTTTGAGCGTAGCGAACGAACGTATAAGGCGATTTTATTTTTTTACCACAGAAGTTCATTTTTTTAAGGGGTTTTAATTTTTTGCATCACAATCCAAATGTATGCGTTACAATTTTTCAGATGGGGTAGTAGGAAGGAGGGCAGTTTTTTGATTATGTAAATAGGGTTTCTAAGTTTCTCGCTGACGGTGAATAACCGTCTCAAGGTCAGATTTTGCATACCTTTTTCGGTCTTTTAAATAATATAAAGTTATAAAACTAACATACAAAATCATATTTTTGATCTCAGCGAACAAATACGTTAACAGATTTTAATTTGTGTACCTTAAAAGTGCATTGTTTTTCAATTTGATGCATCGCAAGCTAAACGTGCCCATTACAAATTTTGAGATGGGGGTGGTAGGATAATCGGGGTGTTTTTTAAATTTATTTTGTAAATAGGTTGAATTAGTGTGTAATTCCCAAATAGTTGTATAGTTTAAGACTGTTTAAATATTTTAATAAAACCTTATTCGTAAGGTAATTTTTTCTACAGTTACCAATTACGTTGTTTTTTACAACAAAATTGTAACCCTAAGAAAAAAAATGGAGTCTGCGTCGGACCAGACGGTGGAAGTTATGCTTCTTTGGCCATCCAATGGTATAGACAGGTAGACCTACTATTGATTTAATATATTTTGGGAAAAACTAGTCGTAACTTAGAGTAGCCCTACTATTTTGTAGATGATAGCATATTATTTTATAAAAACACTAACCAACACTGAAGGCATATTTTAAAATTAATATCCCATTTTTTCCTTCTTTGTTACATACGCTTATGAATACTATCGTTGTATCTGTTTGGTTGGTCACAGTTAGTCTGGGGACCATGATCAGTGCTCACTTACTACACCCAACAAAACGAATGAGCTCCCGAAGTTTCTGCTTATCGTCGTGAATCACCCTGCATAAACAATTTTTAATGACTGCCGAAAACGTGTTCAGGGGACCATGATCAGTGCTCACTTACTACACCAAACAAAATTAATATTGCATTGTCATCGGTCCTTAATAAGTGTGCAAAGTTTCAAATCAATCCGACTTTTGAAGGGGGTGAAAATCACGTCGTGTTCTGGGGACCATGATCAGTGCTCACTTACTCCACCCAACAAAATTAATATTGGATTGTCATCGGTCCTTGATAAGTGTGTAAAGTTTTAAATCAATCGGACGTTTTGAATGGGGTGAAAATCATGTCGTGTTCTGGGGACCATGATCAGTGCTCACTTACTACACCCAACAAAATTAATATTGCATTGCCATAGGTCCTTGATAAGTGTGCAAAGTTTCAAATCAACCCGACGTTTTGAAGTATAGGAAAGTATACGAATATACGAAGAAAGGTATAAAAAGGCACTTTCCGGATTTTACTCCTAACGCGTGACGCGGTTTCTCGACTAACACCCCATCCCGATTACAACGGGCGCAAAGAAGCATAACTTCAAAAATATCCTGAAGTATTTACTTGACATAGTCTCTGTACAGTTTGTAAACATAAATATAGATATGGCTAGTTATTTTATGAAATATAGAATACTATAATTAAATATAGAAAATGAAGTAATAAGAGTAATTTTAAAGAGCTTTATATATGCCTGAGTAAAATTTAACAAATCTGTCAAGCTTAAATGGTATCTTTGGTGCTGTAATTATACAGGTTGCCCCCTAACTCTCTGGCCCCCTTTTGTGGATTTGTTCCTGGGATCGAGACAAACATAATTCACAATATAAACATGGGTCTACGGTGCTTACGTTTTTGTCTGTCTGTATGTGATTTTTACTAAATAACTGATATCTAGAGATTGGTTTGACCGATTGAGTTCAATCTTGACATGAAGTTATACGTAACTATCTATTTTATGTAAAATACGCGATTCTATCCAATCGTGCTTTTCAAAATGGCGATGGTTTGAACATTTCAAACCTAAACTACCCCAAAACCGTACATTTTAACGAAAATTGTCTAAATACCTTTTTTGTAGCCCTTTTAATAACATATCGGATAGTGTAACTATCAAAACAGTCGGATTAAGGATAGTAGTTAAATTAAAGATAATAACAGCACACGTAACCACATATATTGTGTTTACTGTGTTGGTATAGGATGCCGGGTTGAACAAACCGATTATTACACATAACTTAACTATCATCCTTCATCCGATTGTTCTAACAGTTACATCATCCGATACAGAATACAAAGTGCTACAAAAAAGCCTTGACATTTTTTGTTAAAATGTACGGTTTTTCGGTAATTTAGGTTTGAAATTTTCAAATAGTCGCCATTTTAATACGCATGATTGGATATACTGTAATTAATTGCTCATTTGACTTGGCTCGGCTCTCTAAATTCAAAACGGCGAAGTTGGGTACCAATTTAAATGTTAAATAACCAAAACATACCTTCACTATTAAGCATAATTTTGTGTTGTTATTGTCAAAAAACGAAATCTGTAGTTTTTTTCTTAAAGTAAAATAGATTGTGGGTGTTGATTGCTAAGATTTTTTGCAATATCTCTTTTTGCAACTGAGTAAACAATTAATAAAGTTTACTATTTTTCACTATTTATATCATACGTTTATTAAAACAATAAAACGGGTTTTGAAAATATATTCAGCAATCAACATCGGCATATGACAGTACTTCAAAATGAAACCAAATTTTTAAATTTATTCCACAAATTAACGGAAAAAAGTGACTTATTCTGTAGCATTGCTCTTATGGGAATCAGATTCAATATGGCGGACAGGGTAGCGCCCCCTTAAAGTAGATTATTGTTATTTTAAACTTCATGTCAAGTTTGAACTCAATCGATCAAACCGTTACTGTGACTTCATAATTGTATTAAAGTAGGAGAGGGAATACATTGAAGTAGGATAGTAACTAATAAATATTATTATTATTATTATTAGCTAGAGAGAAAACTATTCGATCGATTTAAAAAAAAAATCTATGTTGAGATATTTTGGAAATATGTTTTGAGTCCAAAAAAGTGGTTTTTACAAAATGTATGCCTGACTGTATGACTGTATGTATAGGGGAGACCGGGGCTAGTTGGCGCAGGGGTAAGTTGGCGCAGTGGCGGTAAATTTCGTATCAGGACGTTGGCAGCACTGAAAGGCTTGCCTACGTCTTTGTTTTTCCGGATATGCATCGTGACAGTGTTTAGAGACCACGTTGATTCATATTGACTGCGCTACACTTGATTTATTCATTCACACATAGGTAAGTAAATTTTTACTACTATACTAAATGTTTTTTAAGGGCACACCAGTAATGCTAATAGAATATTTAATAAGGAATTTGATTCTATACATATCTAGGTGTAGATAAATAATTTGCCAAACCATTGCAATCGCTTTTTATTATTCTACAAGCTGAATCACTCAAAATGGCGAGTCGGGGTTAGTAGGCGCAACAACTTTGGGGTATGTAGGCGCATGCGCCTACTTACCCCACGTTGCATTTTTACAAACATTTATGAATTTAATTAAAAGAAATGCGTTTATATGTTTACGGCACTATGAAAACTGTAGGTTGTCTATCTATACTGTGTTTTATTGCTGGAAAATGAAATTTTTATCAAAATTTGTGAGGTCTAATGACTTTGTAATCGTCTAATAAATTAATACTATTAATACTAAAATTAATACTTTTTCTTATTGTAAACAGCTGTTTTGTATAGAAATGGGTTTTAAATTATTATTATAAACATTATTATTATTACTATAAACATCATTATTTACATCCACGAAAGCAGCTGGATTAGTTTGTTTCTTATTATAAACAGCTGTTTTGTATAGAAATGGTTTTTAAATTCGTTTCATGTCAATCTTGTGGGGAAAACCCGACCTTTGAGATTAGCTCACGCCATTAAGGATAAGAGTTTTTGACATCTAAAACCTTATTGCAAAACTTCGAAATGAGACGAATTTTTTGACAACTCAAACATTAAATTTGGTCCAGAAATAAGGGAGGAGTTGTGTTCACAAAAAACTGTTTCTCGTATTATATACAAGGATGTTTTTCAGACTATGCGTACTTACAAGCGTAAGTCCGAAAAAGGTAAGACACCGCCTGACGTGATGCTGAGAGCTGCAAGGGAGGTAAAGAAGAATCACCGATCCATTAGGAGCGTAGCCAAGGAATTCCTAATTCCTGACAGGACACTCACGAGGTTTTGCTCGAAGGTGACTCAGGAAGAAATTGACGGTCGTGATTCTGCACCGACTACAGTGGTCGGTTACACCAAAGCCCGAAAGGTAGGCATTCATCATTATTTAATTTATTTTAAATATTCCGTACAATCTTGGTGATTTCCCATTAAATAAGTAAGAGTTATAAACGTAATATTAGAAAATATTTAAATTTTAAATGTCTTACACAATTACTTGGCTTTTGGAAGTCTTATTTAATGGGATTTACCTAATCACAAACTCGTTTGGTGTGTGCAGGTCTTCACTGATGCCCAAGAACTGCTCCTGGAACAGTATCTCATGAGGGCATCCGACATCTACTTTGGATTGAGTCCTAAAGAAGTTAGGAAGCTTGCATGGGAGTATGCTGCAAAGCTAAATATAACAGTTCCTGAGACCTGGTGTGATGTTGAGTTAGCTGGAGCAGATTGGTTTACTTATTTTATGAAACGCCATCCTAGGCTGTCAATTAGAACACCAAGGGCAACAAGCCTGGCTAGGGCTTCTGCGTTTAACAAAACAAATGTCAACATGTTTTTTGACAATTTGAAGACAGTGTTAGACCGCATAAAACCAGATCCTGGGTCAATATGGAACGTTGATGAAACGGGAGTCACAACAACGCATAAACCAGATAGAGTTGTTGCTAGAAGAGGATTTAGACAAGTAGGACAAATTGTGTCGCAAGAAAGGGGAAGCTTGGTTACTGTTACTGTGGCAGTATCAGCAACAGGAAACCACGTCCCTCCATTTTTAGTTTTCCCTCGTGTTAATTACAAAGATCATTTCGTCTCCTCTGGTCCCCCTGGGTGTGCGGGAGGTGCTAATCCAAGTGGGTGGATGACTGCCCCCATATTCCTCGACTTTCTGAAACATTTTGTAAAAAATACAAAATGCAGCAAAGAAAGCCCAGTAATCTTACTTTTGGACAACCATGATTCCCACTTATATATAGAAGGCTTAGATTACTCCAAGAACAATGGAATAACTGTCTTATCTTTCCCACCACACTGTAGTCATAAACTACAGCCACTCGATAGAAGTGTCTATGGTCCTTTGAAAAAGTATATAAACTCAGCTTGTGATTCGTGGATGGTGAACAATCCTGGAAAAACGATGACTATTTATGACATCCCAGGTGTGCTGCGCGACTCCTTGCCTTTAGCTGTAAATCCAGTTAACATAATTAACGGTTTCCGAGTAACAGGCGTATTCCCATTTAACAGAAATGTCTTTCCTGATAGTGAGTTCCTGGGAAACTTTGTAACTGATCGTCCAATGCCTGTTATATCCAATGACGCTTACAATGAACGAGTTGAAGAAATATCGCCCCAAATTCTCGATACAAACCCTTGTATTTCTAGTAGTAGGACTAATATTTTCCCCTCTGCAACTCCTCCTTTCGAACCAACTCCAGGGCCATCACATCGGCCAGATATTCCCTCTCAAACAGTTTCACATCTTGCAATTTCTCCACCCAGGCCTTCTGCAAGACCGTCACACTGTCCAGATATCCCTACTGTCTTAACACCAGAGCAAGTAAGACCTCATCCAAAAGCCGGAGCAAGATTAGGCAAGAATAGTAGAGGAAAACGTAAAAGAACTACGGCTATTTTGACGGACACGCCCGTAAAAAATGCATTGGAAGCCGAAAAAAATGCAAGGGTGAAAATTCCAAGGAAGACACCTGCTAAAGATAAAAAAGGTGTTCGAACTCCTGGAAAGAAAAAGGATGAACAGCGAAACCAATCAGATGAGAGCACTGACGAAGAGGACGACACTTTGTGTTTGTATTGTCTTTCCTCCTATAAAGAAAGCAAACCAGGAGAGCCTTGGATAAGGTGCACTGTATGTCATATGTGGGCCCATGAAAAATGTGCGGGAGGTCCAGACATTTTCTTTAAATGCTCAAACTGTGACTCATGTGATGATATGGAATAGACTTTAAGTATACTAATTACTTTGAAATTTAAGAGCTCTCTAATGTCCAAAATTGTGATTTTATCTTTTAATTTGTTTACTAATTTCTATTATATTCTTATATTAATCCAAATTTTAATTTTATTATTATATTATTTCAATATTCAATATATTTCAATATTCAACTTGTGCTATACATTAGTTTACCAATAGTTCCTATTAAATTAACCAGTTTATAGCTAAGGTGGTGTTGCTTTATTTAGTTCCCAGTTAAATCACTCATGTGTATCTGTTTTAATAGTGGTTACTACATCGCGCCAACTTGCCCCAAGTACTGCGCCAACTTGCCCCGACATCGGGGTAAGTAGGCGCAAGTGTTTTGTTAACTTTAAATCCTTAAATGTCAAACAAAAAATTTATAAAAAATCAATTTAAAAATATATTTCGAAGGGCAAGATGACAATTAATATGTCCAAGCAAAACGGAAATTCCCATGCTTTATATACAACCAAAAAAAAAAAAAACCCTAAAAAGTGCGCCAACTAACCCCGGTCTCCCCTACAAAGCTAGAGAGAAAACTATTCGATCGATTTCGAACAAATTTGCACCAAACATGTCAATTAGGCCTGTATAGATAGATGCACGAAATTTTTTTGAAAAATTTTGAAAACCAATCCCCTTTTTGGCAAAAAAACCCTAAAATTAGTTATTATTATTATTAGCTAAACGAGAATTTTTAGAAAGATGCGTTTTTTTTTGCATATGGTAGGGTACATAAAGGGCTACAAATAAGCCAAATTTTATCAAAATCGTTAGAGCCGTTTTTGAGAAATTTTGATTTTTCTCGTTTTTTGGCCATTTTTGGGGAGTAAAACCCCTTAAAAATCTAAAATTTGAAAAAATGAAAAGAACGCCTGGATATTCCAGAACCACACCTCCATACCAAATTTCATCAAAATCGGACGGTTGGTGTGGTCTCCAGCTCTGTACACATCCTTACAGACATCACCAAGAAACATTAAGGCCGCCAAATTTTATCAATATCGTTAGAGCCGTTTTTGTAGAAAAAAATAATAACTGATTTTTTGGGGTTTTTTTGGCCAAAAAGGGAGTTTATGTTTATATTATGAAATATTTTCGTCTCGATCCCAGGAGCAAATCCAGAAAAGGGGACCAGAGAGTTCGGAGACACCCTGTAAGTAGGCCTATAGCACTAAATAATTATGTTCGGATTGTTGGTCTTTGCACTTTTCACTAACCAGTGTGGATACATTTTATCTCCGATCTCTGTCATGCCCATGTCAAAATGTACTTAGAGTCTGCACCTTTCCTAAACGACAACTCTTGTAACTATGACGTATTTGGTTATTATTGTGTCTTTATTGATTGTGGTTAAAATACAAAGAAGAGGAATCATTATGTCATCACAATGTTGCTATTAGGCATTGAGTGACCTCTTGAGATAGAGAGTCATGTACTGAGGACCAGTAGGTCGGGTTTTTGGTGCCGCCTCTGGCGAGTGGTGATATACGTATTACGTAACCATTCACAGTCCGAAAGATCCCGCCAGACTATATCTAGACGCGCTTCTTCGTTCTTATCTCGAGTCGAGGTAGCGGCAGGCTTTGAGTCTGCCCAGGGGCGGCATGAAGCTAAAAAAGAAAGCAATCGTGGGACTGCCGACTGAAGTGAAAATTGTAATGAATATAAATCATTGGTCATATTGGTTTAATCTGAAATTTGAGTATTTTAACACAACTTACTAAATGAGGAAGCACAATGTCCACTTCAGAGGTATTTGTGTCCAGCCTGCTCAGGGCTAACTCTGCTCACCGAGTCCGATGCGTTTAATTGAGTGGTATTGCACTCCCTTTTTGCTCCTTTCGATTTAGCTACAAAAGGTACCAAAACAGCAGTTATCTAAATTTTGTTTCACCTTTTTAATTACTGCTTCGTCCAATATAAAAAACGGTACCAGATAACTGTCATATACTTTCTCCCAATTGAAACTTGATACCTTCCCAAGAGTAGCATAGGAGGTGGTTATTTAGAATTGCAAAAGTAGGAAAATGTTACAATGGAAAATATTAGATGCATGTAACACACATCCATATTATATTATTATTATTTAAACTATTCGATCGATTTCGAACGAATTTGCACCAAACATGTCAATTATACCTGTATAGATGCACGAAAAAAGGTTTTGAAACATTTTGAAAAACAACCTCCTTTTTGGCCAAACCCCCCCCAAAAATCAGTTATTATTATTATTACCTAAACGAGAATTTTTAGAAAGATGCGGTTTTTTTTTGCATATGATAGGGTACATTAAGGGCTACAAATAAGCCAAATTTTATCAAAATCGTTAGAGCCGTTTTTGAGAAATTTTGATTTTTCTCGTTTTTTTGCCATTTTTTGGGGGGGGGGGGGTAAAACCCCTTAATAATCTAAAATTTGAAAAAATGAAAAAAACGCCTGGATATTCCAGAACTACACCTCCATACCAAATTTCATCAAAATCGGACGGTTGGTGTGGTCTCCAGCTCTGTACACATCCTTACAGACATCACCAAAAAACCACTTGTTTGGATTCAGGAGCACCAAAACAAATAATTCCACTAAAAATAATTTTGGGTTCATGGAGCACCGACACAGATAATTCCATTAAACAATTTTTGGGGGTTCAGGGAGCACCAAAACAGATAATTCCACTAAAAATTCAAATTCGAAAATTTGGACGAAAACAATACTTTTTCCATATACTACGTGGTGGAGAAAATAAAAATGACTAGTAAGCCCTCGTGAAAAATCATAGGCGGATAGTTAGAAACGCATCTGAAATACATAATTTAAGACAACACTAATTAAAAACAAGTAAACTATAATATACTCTGTTATAAACACTCGTGTACTAGGCCTATATATAGCACAGTGTGACTGTAAATGCTTGACGGTAAAATCCGATTTAACGCCCGAACATTTTTCTGTGCGCCTGTATAAGTTTTCACTTCAAAAAACCCTGTATCTGTGTACACTATACTGTACTCGTGTACTCTGTGAGTTATGTTATGTGAATATTGGGTACAGCGATTTAAACAATTGTACTGCAATTAATGCATTTGCAGACCTTAATAAACAATTCAAATTCAACGGCTTCCGGCTTCTTTGTCTTTCAGTTAAAATATTCAAATGTGTAGTTAGTGCAGTCATAAGTTTATTGTTTTAAAAATGTTTCTTTATAATCCAAGTGGCAGAGCTGTACATTACTGGCATTCTTCCGCTAGCAAATATAGGGTGAAAACTAAACCCTGGCTTGTAAATGTACTGAAATGCGCACGAGTGGCTATGTATGTGAGCATGTGTTACTAAACACAGCTTGCTCTCATACAATCAAAATTAACGGATATATTATTTGTCTAGTATTCCTTCGCGAGTATTCCTTCTATGCAGGCAAAACAATCGAGTAGAAACACAAATTCGTGCTTCCATAATGAAGCAGATTTTTTCGTTATAAATTATCAAAATTTATTGAAATTATTTTTATTTGAAAGGTAATTAAACTTCGAATGTGTTGAGCTTTTTATATTTTTGATATTTACGTTATAGAATAAGAAAAAAAATCGAATTTTGACAAATTTCGTCAAAGAAAAAATTTAGTTAAAAACAAATTCAAATAATTCGACCACGCAGCTGAACCCCTGACTTGAGCTGAGCAAATTTCCAAAATTAAGTTTATAGGCCTATGTTTTAGGGTTTCAACCAACAATTTGGGAAATAGGTCTATTCACGACGGTGTTGAATAGCTGCAAAATGGTTCGCACGCACAAAACATTGCGTGCTTCGCACGCCAACCCCCGTACTGCGAGTATATTCAATAAACAATGCATTGCGTGCTTCGCACGCCAACCCCACGGTAGAATCCACCACATGACTTTGAACCTGGTACTTCTATGGTATTTTATGTTTTGATCGATTTTGAGGGAACCAAGCGAGCAAAATTCGGTCTCAATTCGGACAGAATTTTGCGTTTTGGGTCAAATATCGCAACAATTACTGCAGTTACAGAACTAGGACCTATTTTATTAAATTTATATGCTCATTTTACGTAAATTAAATTCAATTTCACACCTTAATTAACGTCCTACATATTTCAATAGCGATTCGTTTCTATGACTAATCTGAAACATGAGTAAAATCTTTCGCCAGCTTTAACTCGCTAACGAAACATTTCCGGACCTATGAATATATGAACTTTTTAAATTATTTTTTTCTAGTAAAATCAGCTCAGAAAGTGCTCGGAACATAATGCAAATAACTTATTATTTTAGCTCATAATAACTTTGAAATATTTTGTTTCTAGAGTAATTCTGGGTATTGTTGACAACTACCAAGAAATACATTTTTCTTTTTTTTTATCAATGTCTCTGTTGTCCTTTGAGCTACAGACAAAATAAAAAAAAAAAAAAAACATTGTGTTTGTCATTAAAAAAGTAAACTTTTTTGTCTGTTGTAATTTTTTTGTAAAGTTAGCGGTTTTTGAGTTATTTGACATTAAAAATTACAAACGGCCGCCATTTTGAAAATATTAAAAATAATGTTCTAACTTTTCGTACAGTGATAAGAGGTTACGCAACAAATAGGTGTACAAAGTTTGAGATCAATATACTTTCTACTTTCAAAAAGATTAAGTATTTTGTATAAAACACATACAGACAGACAGACGAAAAAATAAGCCCGTATGTTTAATATTGTGAAATATGTTTGTCTCGATACCAGGAACATATCCACAAAAGGGGTCCAGAGAGTTCGGGGACAACCTGTATAATATATAGATTATAGTTTACATTAGATATAGAAGTCATATATATTTTTCTAAATCAACTCCACAAGACATATTAATGATCGATTGAAGTTGTAAACATAACCCCAAAGTATAATCTACGGTAGGTTTTGTGTAAGTTGTACAGATGATGGGTGAAATCAGCTGTTATGTTGTTACCCCCGGACGTACACTCGCTTTTATAGGAGTTAATTAATTAGCACGAAGCTTGAGGAGGCAATTGTAAAACTACATCAAAATATGAATGTTGTTTTTGTGATAAACAGCTGATTTTTCTCCTATAAAAACAGCTGATCTCGTTATTTCTCTCAGTCTAAACTATAAACTTTCGTACTGTTCCAAGACATTACGTTTAACGGCCTAACATTCGGACGATTTCCGGAATCGAGCCCGACTGAAGGGTTTTTACGATCGCGCTCTTGTTATTGAAGACACATGTAACTGTACAGACATCTCCAGACTTGCGCATGCGTGGAAGGGCTGTTTTTGCAATCAAGTAATGCTGGACATAAACCTGACCTAAATTGTTTTTATTCAATTCCGTTTGCTTTTTGTTGTCGGACAGGGAATAGTGGTGCGAATGAGATTTGATACATTTTATTTTAAGGTCAGCTGATGAATAATACGTAATACAGGGTGACTGGCTCTTGGTGTGAAAAAAATATCTTAGACTACTAAATACAATTTGATTTTTTTTAAATTAGTAAAACACTATGTTTTATTACACTTAACCCCCTTTATCTCCAGCTAGTTTAAATTAAAACAAATACTTTTTTATATCAAATCAAAGCTTATTACATGCACAAGTTTGTGTGAAATTTGACAATTGAATCTCACTTAATAGGCCAGTCGGTTGGGGTAATTTTAGACCAAAAGTTCCAGTAATTTACAATACGGCTGATGTTTTTTTACATTAAAGTATGTAGATTAACATAAACAAAATTTTACCAGTCTATCGATTTCCCAAAGTCGAAAAAAAAAATCGATTATAATTTTTTTCGATTATCCTTAATATTTCGAGCTGGGATGAAAATAGAGAAAAATAAAAAATACCACCGTGTAGGGGAGGTATTTTTCAATAAAAAAGGTCATATGTATTTATTTCGTCCGAGCAACGGTTTGTCTGGACAAAATTCGATAATGCAGGTATGTATTTTGCAGCAGGGGAAATCACTAAAAGGGGGAAATCTCATTCTAAATTGGCTGAATTTTAATATATCGAATTGAAACTTGACATAGGAGTTAAAATATGTATTTTAAAAATTTATCCTGAGTCTCAGCTTGTTATCTTGAAAATGACCCGATCTAGAGCCACTTGACTTATCAATGGGTTTCTCGATTTTAGTAGTACCGGGCCCACCAACTAATTTCAATCTATTCCAGTTTCGTCAATTTTTGGAATATCAACATCAAATTTGTTTTACAAGTTAAGTACACCAGTATAAATATTCTTAGTAAGTAAGAACGATTTTTTCCATGTTATTTTTAAAAACGAGGCGCACGAAAATAGTCTTCTGTTTTACCTATCTCGTTTTAACTATAACACCTTTGGATTCAACGACTCCATTTTCGACATTTTTTAACGTATCGATTTAAAAATTGGTACAGAGTTTTTGCGGAGAAAAAAAGTGGAGAAAAATTAAGTATTTAACAAAAAGTCACAGATTTTAAGAAAAAAGTAAAATAATTGCTACAAATAGGGTTTTTGAGGTACAAAATTTTAAACATTTGTTTTTTACTCCCCTAAGTCGACATTATTACCAAATATATTTTTTTCACACCAAGAGCCAGTCACTCTCTCTGTATATTAAGGTTTGTAGATGTAGTACACCTCCAGCATGTTGGAATAAATTTGAACATCTTAACATTGTTTGAATGAGTAGCAGTCACACTGGCAGGGACGTTGCTACAGCAAATTTATGGGGGGGGGGGGGCAAAATGTAAAATTTCCCAACAATGTTGACCATATTTTCCAACTTCTGTGGCGGGGGTTCCAACACGCAGAAGGGGGCTCTGGGTTAAGTTGTGTGGAATAAGTCCCAGAGGAGATGGTGCCCTGGTTGCCCACCCTTGGATTTTTGGGGAAAATGGACTAACACTGCACGGGCTATATTGAGTAGTACTTTAATAGTTTTTAATATTTTACAAAAATTTCAACATGTTTTACACATCACATTATTGACATAAATTCTCCATACTTTTCCCCAATATTTCTCGCAATCTTAATAATTTCCCCATTTTGAGCAAAAACCCTCTATGGCAACACTGACCTGGCGCATTGCATAGCATGGTGAGCCAGTGATAGCATAGATCATGAATAATAAATAGATCTTGCATCCATACGGCAGCAGTGTGGCGAAAATTAGGTTGTCGGGAAAATAGTGCATGATCGAGCCGCGAGGTAACGCTAGGGAGAAATCATTTTTAGCATTGGTGTTTCACATAGCTTCCGACGTTTCCCCAATAGATAGCGCCACTATCATCGAATTTCTAGTGGAACGAAATATTGCATTGGATCGGAGTTCTATTAGATTATCCAAATACAATGGTGATAGTCAGTGTTGGCATTATAAAAAGGGTTGGATCTAAATTTCTCAGAAAATCATTTAAAAGACGACAATGCATTCATTTGGTATAGAAATAATTTTGCTTAACATTTTTGGATTGGAAATTA
>JAGFPH010002426.1:127209-139478 GCA_018207615.1 Philaenus spumarius | reverse complement strand
ATTTGGTATAGAAATAATTTTGCTTAACATTTTTGGATTGGAAATTATAACTTGCTTGTTATTTGTGAATTTTGGTAATTAACAACAAAAGCTTTCGAAATTAAAACCCAAAGTAGGAGTTTTTGAAATTTTTGCGTGCAATTTATTACCAATATCAAAATTCCAACTTTTTTAAAAAATCTAAAATTTTCCAACTTTTTTATTTTAAAATGATTGTGGGTGACGCCTCCTTGTCCCCCCCCCCCCCCATAGCGACGCCCTGTATAAACAGCTGACTAGGTTTATAAGGGTTTTAAATAATAAAAAAGTAAATATACATCTGAATAAAAATGGACTCAATTGTGGTTCCAGATGTTAGTTTACGCCTACATCGTATGAGTCCTACTGAATTGTTAATTTTTTAAAAGTTGGTTTCAATTTTGTTTTAATTTGTCTAGCCCACGGAATAAATGCGTCTGTCTAATATAAGCTAGCATAATAAGACGAAAACCCGTCTCTCTACGTTTATCATAATTAGGAATGGATCCGTAATTGTTTTTCATAAAATACAGGTCACAAAATAAACCCTTAATGAATATAAAAGTCTTGAGGGTTGATTATATCTTTTATTTGCCCACAACTTTATCATAAAAGCCCTTTTGTTCGATTCAGCTATTGTATGAATGCCAGCTTGTACTTTTCTCAGAGCATTTTTTCCTTTGGACTAATGCGAATTTAATTGAGCTTTGGTTTAAAAAAAAAAAACAAAAGGAATTGTTGGAGGAATTTTTATACGCTTTTTGTGAAATTGTGGCCCATTGACGTAAAGCAATCGAAAATATTTTGAAGGGGTTTATTTTGTTGGTACTGATATTTGAATGGGCTGATTTAACATGAAGTATTAAAAGTGTGAGTGAAAGGTATTGAGATCTTCAAAGAGAGAGAGAGAGAGGTAAAAAGTGGAAGAGGGGAATAAAGGTTGAATTTAATTGTCTTTATTTAGGGCGAGATTAGAACTTTAGAGTCACCTCTTCCATCTAACCCATTACATAAATATCAATCATATTACATTAATTTATAAATTATTACGCAAATTTACAAAATCTTACTTATATAATAATTCAGCACAGCCTTAAACGTTTGGTGACTCTATTGATTCCTATTTCTGAAGATCTACCAGGCCGATTTTAGTGCGGTTTGTTTTAAGTGGAAAAAATGTTTTCATTATTATAAAAACAAATGATGAAATACCATTTTTATTTCATCGGTATATTTATAATTGAACTTTTTGGGATTTTGGTTTTAGGGAACGACCCTATTGATACCTATTTCTGGAGACCCACCTGGGTGATTTTCATGCGGTTTTTTAAAGAAGATACATTATGATAAAAAATTATGTTACGTCATTTTTATTTCATCGGTATATTTATAAGTACACTTTTTGGAATTTTTTGGTTTAGGGTTACAACCCTAAGATCGCTATTTCAGGAGATCTACTGGGCCGAAATTCGTGCGCGGTTTGTTTTAAATAAAATAATGTTTTTAATTTTAATAAAAAAATATGAAATTTAATTTTTATTTCATCGTTATATTTACAAGGGAACTTTTTTTTGTTTAAGACTACAACACTATTATTGATATGCAATTCTGGAGATCTACCGGTTTTTCAAAAAAAAAATTGAATTTGACTTCAGGCCTAATCGACTGTACACACGTTCCGATTTCAACTTCCCAATCGTGTGCTGTCAGTTTTTAGTTATATGCGAACCGGCCAGAAAGGCACCTGCTTTGTCAAAAAATGCAAAAATTGGGATTTCTCTAGCAGTGGCTGTATTATTAAAAAAAGTAAGAAAAAGGGAAATTTGTGTAAGACAATTCTGTTTAGCGTGGCCAAAGTGTATACTAGAGAAGGTCTAGCAAGAGCCGTGGCCACGAGATGCGCAGTAGACTCAGAGTTGATTCTAGTGGTCCGGAGGGGCGTGTCAGAGAGGCTCAGTCTATTGCCGCGCTCCGAACATAATACTTCGGTCTGGAAGCCCTTGTAGAACGGTGATAGTAGCGTGGTGTCCCTTCCCCTCCAGCGTTCGGCGTCCCCACTTAGATTCTTCCCTCCCGCCAGCGCATCGTTAGGTCATGCTATATCTAACGAATTATACCATAAAAGCAGTTGCTGGCTGTTCGGGAATGTGGTGAAATTCAGAATTATTTAAGGATCGCACCACTAATACTTAATGAGCTCTTCGACATGATAAGACCATACTTTAAAAAAACGGCACATATATGAGAAAAGCAGTTACCGGTGAAGTACGTGTAATACTCACTTTAAGATATTTAGCCCCTGGATTGTCATTTTTGTATGATGTTCTATGGATATGTTTGAAGTTTTTGTACATCTCTAAAAGATATTTATAGATCTCGTTTCTTATATCCATGTTGTGATACCGAGGTCTGACCGGGCCCCTAAGGCACTTACGATTTGTCCATTGCGAGCGAAACGAAGCAGTCCATAATCCAAGGCCGCAAGCTAGAGTTGAGAAATTGAGGTGCTGCGAGCGGAACGAATCTACGCTTGCTTGAGCCGGGGCTGGAGGCTGAGGTGTAAACAAATTCCAGTAGCATCCTTTCGTACACGCAGGCAGCTATTCAGCGCTTTCGTGAGTAGACCAATTTCCCAAATAGTTGGTTGAAACCCTAAAACGTATAAATTTGATTTGGAAATTCGCTCAACTCACTTCGGCTGTTCAGCTGCGCGATCGAATATTTGATTCGAAGTAGTTATACCTTGTTCACCGAGAGTTTAAAGTGAAGCACCTCCTTACAATGGCTGACGTTAGGGATTTGGACCAATGAGGAAAACGAACATCATGTGTGGGACGGGCGACTCTGCGTATGATTCACAGTAGTTCTTAGTAAATAAGCATTCTCTTCACTAGCCCACCCTAACGTTCACGTTCTTCCCTGCGGTAGGTTCGCGTGTGACACAGTCTTCCCGGCCCATAAATATTGTAGGGAAAGGTGTTTCACTTTAAACTCTCGGTGAACAAGGTATAGTCAATTGAAGTTGCACTATACGTTGCAGACATTTTTATAAAGCTGGTTAATAGGTCTAAAACTGGAAGGGCATTAAGGTTGGGATAGTTATAGAGCGATATAGTGAGAGAAAGAGAGACACTATGAGAGAATAATTAAAATAGTGGGCAGAGAGAGGTACCACAAAAGAAAAGATACAAATACACACACCAACACAAAAAAAACTCACACACTCTCAGAGGGAAGAGAATGCCTGTAAGTGTATGGGTGATTTTTTTAAATGGGCCACCATTGGCATCTCAGAAACTATAAAAGTTACAACAATCTTTAAATGGAGGACCTTCCCTACTTTTTCCCTTGCATTAAAAATACAATATTAAAATTTCTTTTATAGTTTCTTGTGGGGGGTTTAGTTTCTGGGTGGGTGGCCCATTTAAAAAAATCACCCTGTATAACAAGACATTAGATGCACTCAGTATAGCTAAAGTTAAGTATAAAGTGAAGCTATTTCGTATAGTTGTCACTATGATTTCCTTTCCAGCTTTGCTATTTGTGCACGGGACTTTCATTAGTTGATTGCAAGTAGAGTAGAGCAAAGTATAAAACATTCATCCAGACTTCTGTCTGTTAAGTTAACATTAGCTTGTTTTGTCATTACTGAGGCTTCGAAATCCTTCGCTTATTTACAGCATCCGACTACGTAACTATGAAATACTTTGGTCTTTGTTTCAATCTGTATCTAGTCATGCAATGCTATGTTTACGCGTTATAAACAAAGGGACTTCGCTTGGGTTAGGCTTAACTTTTACTGTTGTACGTTTTCGTCTGAATATCATAATTCGTTACTCATTTTAAAGAATGTGTTAAACACGGTTTTTCGATTTGTAGGATGTGAAATTTCAGTTAGAAAGAAATATTATTTTTAACACAAATAAAATGAAAGGTAAATAAATCTGAACGAAAATTAATAGTTATTTAAAAATTAGCTTCAAAATATAATAAAATATAATTCTAATTTTTATAAGTGGTCATTCCATATGAAATTACCAGATTCCTTAACCTCTATGATACTTTTGCGTATTAGCATTGAAGAAACAACACTATTGTTTCTTCAATGGTATTAGGTATACCAACTAAATAAATTACAAATATATTTTTCCATAATTTTTTACTTGATTCATTTTTTAAATATGGATTTTAGAAAATTCTGATTACAGCCGTATTTAAGAATGTTTTAGATTTAAAACATGCTCGCAAATTTGTTACTCTTTCTTGTTACAATGATACTTGATGAGTTATAGCACCTACTTAACACCTGGATTTTATCTACTCTTGATCCCATCTTTCTCCTCCTTCTAATTTGGTATGAATCCAACCAGCTAATGTCGGAGTAACATTATGGAGTTTTTGAGATTAAAATTGCCGGAAAACAATAAAAAACGGATTTTGGGTTGTCACGTTACATCTTAAATGAGAGCGCATACAATAAGCTTTAAATTGGGCTATCAAACATCTTTCTAGCACGTCGATTGTAATTCTACGAGTATTTTTGTGACCAAAAACATTGTTAAATTCTGCTATTTCCTCAATTTTCAAAAATTGATAGTAACCAAATTACTGGAATAAAAAAATATTGGGAACAAATAAATTTGTAAGTACTTAGTTTCTATAACTAATACACAAAAGATCATATAAATGTGAGACATATATGTTCAAAACTTATTTTCCATTGGGAGACATGATGTGGCCAAATAACTATTAACTGTATATAAATAAAAATGTAAATGTTTGTTTGTTCAAAATCTCAAATCTCCGAAAGTCCTTCACAGATTACTTTTAAATCTTAACACAACATTACATTCGCATACAAACATGTTTTTATATACTTTTTGAAAAACAGCAACATCTATTGAACATAAAAACAAACAACAATTATACTAAATATTTGACAGCAGTGGAAGCGCCATACTAAATAATAACTAAATATGTTTATTGGTGATACAGTAACCAGCTGTTTGCTTTAATATTTCCATTAATAGCTGATTTCAAACTTTGATTTGTATGTCTAACTTTTAAGTTAAGTTTTTATTAAACCTTTAGCCTTGCTGGTATAAAATATCCGAAATAATTTAATTTGGGAATTTAACATTATTTACCATCTTAGCTTTGCGGTTATTATTAATCCTTTATTATTAAAAAAAAAAATAACATAACTAAGTGTATACAAAGTCCCAAGGGAGTTGGCGTGCGGAGCACGCAAAAGTTTCTCCTAGTTTGCAAATAAAATGTTAGGAATTTTTAGAAATCATTTTCAAAGTACATTATTAATGCAATGCGATTTTACACTGTGGTTTTAACAAATTTATGATTTTCTTAAAAAGCTCGTATAGGATTCCTTATTTTTTAACACGATCGAGCCAGACACGACAGCTGGCAAGTAATAAGAATTGCGGCTGCGCACAAGCTCCCGTGTTCTCTGCTCTCCAGACTTCCCGTCCAGTTCTGTTCCATTACATTTGATTTATAACTAATTGATTTTAAGTGTTCTGGTGTGTCTCAAGTTAATTGAATTGGTCCAATGCTTTTCCATAACCCAAGGTCACATTGATAACGTATCTACAAAGAGGGGCCAAATTCTAGCGAGCTCGACTAAACTAATTATAACTTGATGGATGATTACGCGATGTTACGGCGGTTTTATTATCGGTTTTACGGTTAAAGCGCTTTTTGGAGAAGGGGTAAAAATATTTGGAAGGAAATCAATTTAGTGAAATTATTATTTTACGAATATTGATAGTTAAATTGATATTTTAAAACGTGCATTTACAAGAACACTTTTTGCCTATGTTTAAAACACGCCTATGCTTGTAGTGTAGCATAAACCTGTAACTATAAAATATGTATATCAATTTTGATGATTTTTTTGATATCTTAATGTCTTTACTTTATGTTATACTAATGTTGGCGGGGGAACAGCGAATAGTGCAGTAACGAGTAAATAGATAGCCAGTAACCAGGTTCGAACCTACGAGGTTTCGATTGTACGCAGGCTAGGCTAACGCCTTTAACCTCTCTGATGCCACCCAGCTTCCCCTTGTGTAGTTTAAGATTGCAGTTTTGGTAATATGGGGTGCGTTTTATAAAAATGGAAAAGAGCCACCGTTGACTCTTGCAGCTGAGCGTTTTGACATTTAAAACCATTTATAAAATCTATCTTTTGTAATTGAATGGTGAGAAAAAACTAAATATTCTTTACAAAATTGCTTGTCCGGCTTAAGATTGACTTTAAATTATTAATTTATTATTGTGCAAGCAAAACAAATCAATCTTTTTACTTAAAACAATGTCAATTTTATAACAAATGCACGGTATTTAAACAAATGTAAACACTTTTATGATAAAAAATAAACGAAATAAACGGTTTTGAATTTAACATCGTTCTTACGGGATAACAACCCAAGATGGCCGCGCCACTACAGCTCTACATTTTACGAACATAAAAAAACCTGTACCAAAATAAAAGGTTTTTTTTGAAAACTTCCACTCATTTATTTAAAAATCGGAAAGAGATATGGAAAATCTGATTTTACCACATTTATTCAATTCACCGTCAGTTTGAACCTTAGAAACCCTATTTACAAAATCGCAAAACCCATGTCCCCCTCCTCAGGATACATATGGCTTGAGATACATCACTTGAAGGCCTTTCCCCGTCTTCATTAGCCTTAAGTGCAAAACAGCAGGACGTTAAACACAAAAAAAAAAATTGAAGGCCTTTAAAAACCACGGTTTTCTGTTGTAAGAAAATAAAAATCGGCTGACGCATTCGTTCGTTACGCTCAACAATGTTATTTTGTTAGTTATTTTTATAACTTTAAATTATTTAAAAGACGGAGAGATAAATGCAAAATCTGTTTTCGGAAGGTTGTTCGCCGTCAGGGGGAAATTTAGAAAACTTATTTAGAAAATCCCAAAAACCATCGCCCCCCTCCTACCCTCCCCCCATCTCAAAAGTATGTAATAGTCACATAATGTGGTTTGTAATACAGCAAATTAAAACCCTTTAGAACTATGAGTTTCTGTTGTAAGAAAATAATAATTGGGTAACGCATTCGTTCGCTTTGCTCAAGCTTTTTATTTTGTAAGTTATTTGTATAATTTTATATTATTTGAAAGACGAAAAGAGATATCCAAAATCTGTACTCGGGACGGTTATTAATCTTTTATGGGAACCTTAGGAATCCCCCAACCACCATGAATCCTGTCACACTACGTCAAGTTTCTATATCTTATTGTTTTGTATTATATTTGTCACTTAGATGTAGGTTTTGGCATTGAATAAATTGTAATCGTTTAAAAAAGACCATTCTAAAGGAGTAATATTAAGATACCTAATTATTAAATCCGACAAAAATACCTTGTGATAAAAAAAAGTTACCGCTAATTGTTTAAAAACGTTGTTACCTTTTCAGATAATACCAGTTCCGGCCTAACGACGCTGTTTTTTTTTACCAATTCATAACTTTGCTGTCCTCTATGATATAATTTTTGGAATCTAAAATATAGATTGAGGACCACCGTATCAAGTAAAGAAATAATTTTTCTAAAATATTGACACTCGAATGGAAAATTTAAATGTGTCAAAAATAAATTAAAGTCAACCTAAGAAACAAGGAGTGAGATATCACGAAAACTTAAATGTGAAAAATCATGACAATATCCAGAAAGATTCGTCCCATAAACTAGTTCCATAAAAAACATAGCCTTCCTATGACCAGCGAATGTTTACAGTTTAAGGTAAATTGTTTAGCTTAATTTCTTTATTCTAACACTTCTGTTCATTATGACGTAGACCGTACTTCAATGCATTTCTATTCCAACTGTACTCTCTCAACCACTGTTTGCTTTACTTCCGCCGTTACCACAAAAGTCGGAATATGCGTTGAAGTGTTAAAGTAATACGTTCATGGGTTAAGTCGGTTAGTACAATAATAACAGGAAAAACGGTGCGACGCAAGCAAATATAACGCCACTAACTAGGTACGAACCTAAGTAATCCTGTTGCAGACTGGACCTTACCCACTGCGTCACTCTGCCCTCCTTTTGATATGCAAAGATGAATGAAACGAGACGCTGTATTCTCTCTCTAAAAATCGACATTTTAACATTGTTTCTTCTATTTCTGGAAATCCTTTCCCTTCACACCAACTTGTCTCGGACCCCATATTGCGATGATTAATGAGTTTTTAAACTTCCTGTCACTAAAATAGACGCTTCATATAAGTAAGGGCAATGACAAAGCTGTACAGAAAGAGAGAGAGAGAGAGAGAGAGAGAGAGAGAAGAAAGGAGCAGGGGAGAGGGACTTCGACGTAAAATCATTGATCTTTTATTGTCTCATCTTTATCGTAGCTTGATTCTTGAGTTACGATTCATAAACTGAAGTACTGGATGGGACAAAGGATACGGACTTAATGGTGGGTTTAGTACCACTTTAGGAGGTCTTAAAGAAAATTATTTAAGTAAACCAACTTTGGAAAAAGTCATCTTTGGCTCGGGATTCTTTATTCAATATATTCATTAAATTGTGTTTGTTAATTTAATCTAAGTATATATTTATTTACTAAAATCAAGCAATAGCGAATCATTGCCGGATCCACTAGTAAGTACTATATAAGGTGGCGGGGAGGGTACCTGCCACGTTAGTAAAAATGTTTTTAAATATTTGGTTTTACTTTTAACAAGTACTAGGCTCCAGGAAATACGTTTATGGCTATAACAAATTTCAATATTCAAACTCGATGCTAGTAGTGTACAGCTCTGCCACTTGGAGCGCTGCGGTCAACTCAGAAATATTTGTTTACTCCTGCCGAGCCTTAATTTTTAAAATTTCGGATAGAAGATCTGTTTGCTGACAATCTATGTTTTAACGACTCGTACACCTTATTCGAACACACTTCTGAAGTTCTACAGATCTTTGTGATCCCAACCTCTTCAGCCTTTCACTATCTAAAGCAATAGTCCAGCTTCTCAAACCAAGTTATTTCCATTACTCTGTTCATTGTTTTATCCTTCTTTGTCTGCCTTTTCTCGCGCTATCAAGTTGCCTTTCCTGAGGTTTCCTTCGCGTGTGTCTTTTTTGTCTTCCTTTTCTCGTGCTATCAAGTTGCCTTTCCTGAGTGTCTTTTTATACCGTGCGATGTCCGCTTTGCCTTTTACTACCTAAAGCAATAGTCCAGCTTCTCAAACCAAGTTATTTCCATTACGCTGTTCATTGTTTTATCCTTCTTTGTCTTCCTTTTCTCGCTCTATCAAGTTGCCTTTCCTGAGGTTTCCTTCACGTGTGTCTTTTTATACCGTGCGATGTCCGCTTTGTTTCACGTATCATTTACCGTACATTTTGTGGGGCTTAAGTTTGGTACCGCAGAATAGTTATTTATGTATTAAGAGGTTAAAGTGAATTACATATTAAATTCTTCCTACAACAATACGTTAGCTCCATACCGATTTCATCAAATTCTTCTGCCATTATTTATTCAACTATAGTGAACTAGTAACATTGTACTTGGATAATCTAATAGAACTCCGATCCAATGCAATATTTCGTTCCCCTGAAAATTCGACAGTAGTGGCGCTATCTATTGGGAAAACGACGGAAGCTGTGTGAACCACCAATGCTACCATTGATTTTTCTCTAGCGCTACCTCGCGGCGCGATCATGCACTAATTTCCCGACAACCTAATTTTCGCCACACTGCTGCCGTATGGACGCAAGATCTATTTATTATTCATGATCTATGCTATTACCCACCAAGTTATTGTGGTTAGTCTAACGGTTTTCAGTTAACATATGACACGACAACATTCAATACGAGTCTTTACCTCTCGGCTAGCGATAAACGGTCGTTTTACAATTTAAATCGTAAAATAGCACTTTACGCTTGGTTGTTGGAAAAACAATTATACTAAACGGATCTCTTATAGAATCAATTCTATATGGTTTCCCGTAGTCGTTTTCTCTTGAAACACAACACACAGTTAAACACAACACAGTTAAATGTAACACAATAAATTTAGCTTATAAGGTTCGCCAGGTACTGCCAGATATTTCTAGGCATCTGCCTTAGAAACTATCGTCACGGTAAGGGGAGAAGTGCGGAGTGTAATGTAAATGCCTGACTAAAAACATCGGGTGTTTCCACCACATATAAACTTGTATAGCTCGTTAGTTTTAGCATGGACTTTACTATGCGCTGGCGGGAGGGAAGAGTATAGGCAAGTGGGGACGCCGTCCGCTGGAGGGGAAGTGACATTACGCTTACCGGTACTATCAAAGTTGCCGCGACAGCTTTGTGTTGTATTACTTGCAATATGTAAATACTGTATAGATATGGGACTTTATATATATATATATATAAATAGAATAAGAGTTTTGTTTGTAGACTGTTGAGAATAGTGTGATTTATTCATGTAAAAGGATCGTTAGTAGTGTATTAAAAATGTGTCTATTAATATTACGCTATGATTTGATATCAGCTGTTCCAATTAATTCAGTGAATATGAAAATCAGCTGACCTCAATAATTTAGTTAGTGCTGTAAACGAAAACTAGGCCTATTTTGTCATTTTTACTTCAGGAATGTTACTGAGAAAAATAGGTTATTTTAAAAATAAATATATTAAATTTATTATTATCACAAATATAAACAATAAAACATAAACGACGCTAAATAACAATAATAAACAGTGATAGTTAAATAATAAATAGATTTGTGCACGGACAATAATGTTATTGGAAACCCGTACAATTGCTTCAAGACCGAAGTGTTCCGTTCAAAGTTCGGTAATCGACTGAGCTTCTCTGACCCCCCACCACTCGAATTACTCCGAGTCTACTGGGCATCTCGAGGTCACGGTCCATGCTACAAATTCCGTGTTATACTACTCATGTTACTGTCAACTCTTAGCAATAACCTCCCCATTACACTGAAAAAACTCTATCCTTGCAGCAACACAATTAATGTTGCGGTAAAAGAAATATTTGTTTACGGGTCAGCAGGGTGTAGTTAGCTTTACTGTTAAAGTAAGCTACTGTTGATCTCTTGATATTATAGCAATGTTATTAACTTAGCAGCAAATGTAAGTTCAACAGTAAGCCTAATGTTTCTATGACATTAAGGCACTACTAACTATGTCGCAAGGCTAGTTAATGTAGTAGTGAATATAAACTAATGTAGTTATAACATTAGGTAGAGTGTTTAATATTGTAGTGTTTCTTTACTGGTAAGTTAGTTGTTATTGTCACAAAAATAATAAAATTAGGCAAAACATCTACAAAATATTACACTCATATTAGTTATTGTAATCATAAGAGTAATTGCTCTGAGTGTTTCGGTATAACAAACGTCCTTGCAAGGTTAGTTGATATAGTGGTGAACTTCATACTAATAAAGTTCTAACACTAGTTAAGATTGTAATTACTATATAGTTTGTTTATTGTAACAATAGTTATTTTTGTCACAACAGAAACAGCTTTTATTAACTCCGATATTTTATTTCGAAATTTGTCGACAAGCTTTCCTCTGCATACCTAACTGTCGAGGTCCTCCAGTTAGAAGAGGTACATAGTAAGAGTTCTGGAAAAAATAAAAATTAAGTGTAAGATAACTATAAAATATATTATATAATATACATAGTTATTAATGTATGCAGTTATTTACATAGTTAAGGACATAACATTTTTACTGTATCTTAAAATAAAGAATTCAAGCTTTAAATTACAACTTTTAAAAATGTTAACCTAAATTTTATGTTTAAAGCTACCGTATTTGATAATGAGTTCATTACTTTTAATTTAATTAATTACTGCGACATTTTCCACCGAAGATGGATATTTATTATCCTGAGTAGTAGTTAAGCTAGTTTGAAGTAACTTTTTTGTTAGTAAAAAACATTCTTAGTTTTAATAATTAGTTAACAAGGGTTGATCAATACTCGTAAACATCGTAAATTATTTTAAATACATAAATTATTTTAAATATCAGAATAATTAGTTCCGATAAAAGTAATCAAAATTCATTATCCAAATATTTGTATATGCTATTTTTAGGTTTTTGAAATACATAAAAATATTTACAAAATAATAAAATAAGGCTCTGTCATTTCAAATGTAAAAATTCCTAAAACAATTCATGTTAATTGACTGATGCCATTGGCAGTCTAACTGAGGCTTTAATGGAAAAGTACTTCTTAAAAACCACTC
>JAGFPH010002426.1:113785-127109 GCA_018207615.1 Philaenus spumarius | reverse complement strand
CAATACGGGGGTTGGCGTGCGAAGCACGCAATGCATTGTGTATTGAAAATACTCCCAATACGTGGGTTGGCGTCACGCAATGCATTGTGTATTGAAAATTCTCCCAATACGGGTGTTGGCGTGCGAAGCACGCAATGCATTGTGTATTGAAAATACTCTCAATACGGGGGTTGGCGTGCAATGCACTGTGCGTCGACCGCTTCTCAAGGTGTTCAGTGTCAAGCTCACATGTGCGTCCTTAGCAGTGAATGTGTTAAAAGGGTTTAAATTCAAATCCCCAGTCCTGACCTGACCCCCCCCCCCTTCTGAAAAGTTTTCTTTGCTACGGCCTTGACAAGCACAGAGAAAAAATGTAACATATCATAGGGCCTATTTAGAATTTAATATACCAAATTTATATAAGCATTACAATTTGTACTTCAAGGAATCTCTGTTTTGATAACAATTTGTTTACTTTACATAATAAATTACATTTTTTGAAGTGTAGCCTACACTTCTTTAGGCGCACCAGTTAAAGAAAATTTTGCAGGCGGTAAATGGAATCAAGCGTCACGCATTTTTTGTGTCGTCACGCTCACCATATATATTAGTACAGTATTAGTAATTTATACATAATCTTGAGGTGAGAAATGAATCGAAACATCACTCTCATTTGTCCCGTCATGCTCTATCATATACAGAGTGTAAAATAAGTCCTGATACACCTCGATATAAATTAAATGGTTTGCTACATGAAAGTAAAACCTCTACATACATGTTATAACACTTTTTCTGGTGTTAAAGGGAGTTTAAAAATGTTGCTTCCCCTTTTTTAAAGGGGGGGATAAAGAGGGCAACTTTAATTGTTTGAATGGCAACCCCTATCTTGTGACATATCATTGTAAAGCCATTTAAAACCCATAAATTTGTAAGAAAATAAAGATCAACGAAAGCACTCGTTCGCTTCGCTCAAAAATGTTATTTTGTAAGTTATTTTATTAACTTTATATTATTTAAAAGACGGAAAGAGATAAAATCTCTAACTATATATATTATGCAAAATCTGATCTAGGGGCTGTTATTTACCGTCAGGTGGAACCACAGAAACCCGATTTACGACTTTGTAAATAACGATGACGACTTTGTCGTTGAAACGCGTTCGACAATTAAACGTATATTTGTTAGAATCGTGTTCTGTGGTTTAGTAATAATATAAATGATGTAAAAATTAAGCATGTAAAAACTTTTTTTATTTACTGTCTTAGTAAAAAATGTTTTATTAATAACACCTTTTTCTTCAGTTTTATTGAAGATTTGGCAGGGACGTTTTTGTAAAGTGTTTTTGCCGCATTTACCTGCCTCGTGACCTTACAAGTCCCGCAAGGGAAACGATTTTGTCTCTAATCTTCACTTTGTAATTCCTTTACCGACAGTTTACGCTGAAAAATAATCTCATTAACATATAGATTGGACTGACTTGTAAGATATCAATTAATGGACATATTTCAATCTATGCTCATTAAACCTGTTTTTACAAAAGCAATTCCCTTATAAAGCGATTCGTATAGTACTAGTAATAAATAATTCGGTCGCGCAGCTGAACCGCTGACGTGAGTTTAGCGAATTTCCAAAATTAAGTTCATATGCTTTAGGGTTTCAAGCAACTATTTGGGAAACTGGTCTACTCGCTAAGGCGCTGAATAGCTACCTGCGTGTACGGAATATAATAGTAGAATTTGTTTGCACCTCACGCACCTGACCTTGCTCATGCGCTGCTTGTTGCGATCGAAGCTGAAAACTCGTTTAGCGATTTTGCACCATGGCAGTCGGCGCCACGTGGACTTTAACAGGGTACTTTTATAATATTTTACGTTTTTATCGAATTTGGGCTAGCTATAAGGTCGTGAAGAAAAACAAAATGTGCAGAATAATATCACATATTTATTTTTTTAGATACAACGAAGAATATCATTTTACTTTCTCACTATACTATAAAAATCGATGTTGAGATTTTTGTGGAAATATCCGTTTTGGCACCCCCTGAGTCTGTCTGTCTGTATGTATACAAAGCCAGAGCGAAAACTATTCGATCGATTTCAAACAAATTTGCACCAGACATATCAAGTAGGCCTGTATGGATGCACGAAAAACTGTTTTGAAAATTTTTGAAAAACAACCCCCTTTTTGGCAAAAAAAAAAAACCAACAAAAAATCAGTTATTATTTTTTTTTATTAAAAAGCGACTCTAACGATTTTGATAAAATTTTGCTTATTTGTAGCCCTTAATGTACCCTTAATGTACCCTGCCATGTGCAACAAACCGCATCTTTCAATAATAACTTTTTGGGTTTTTTTTTTGCCATAAAGGAGGTTGTTTTTCAAAAATTTTCAAAACCTTTTTTCGTGCATCCAAACAGGCCTAATTGACGTGTTTGGTGCAAATTTGTTCGAAATCGATCGAATATTTTTCACTTAAGGTAATAATAATAATATGTATTATTTACTCTCCTACTATAATTTACTATCCCATCTCCTACTTTCATACAATTATGAGGTCACGGTTGGGGTTACATACGGAGGTTGGCGTGCGAAGCACGCAATGCATTTTGTATTGAAAATACTCCCAATACGGGGGTTGGCGTGCAATGTACTGTACGTCGGCCGCTTCTCATAGTGTTCAGTGTCAAGCTCACATGTGCGTCCTTAGCAGTGAACGTGTTAATAATTTAAATATGTTTGTGAGAAAGCATGTGCCAGTTTCTGGTACAATTTATTTATATAATATTCTAGTACGAAGAACCTCGAAAACGTTTTACTTCCTTTCAAAAAACTTGGTTCCGATTTTCGTTAACGGAGTCGTCGGAGCGACTTAGAAAACCAACGTGTTTGCGAAAATGTGGTTTACCCAACAATATTTAATATTAAAATACATTTTACAAGAAACCACACTGAGAAAAAAACTGTTGGATTAATTGACCGAGCGGAAACGAGCTCTCCGGTTTAACTCGACCGTTCGGCATTTCGTCTGTGTGTCTGTCTCACGATTACGGCCAAACGACTTGACCGATTTTGATGATTTTTTTGCATGAATGTTCCTTATTCCTAGGCCGAGCCATGTATGTATACGGTTTTTTCCATTTTTCATTTTTAACCCCTTAAATAAAATAAAAATGGCGGCCGGACCGTTTCTCTTAGTGTAAGCTTTTTTCCAAAGCCAGTTTGTGGCTTAACCGTAAGTCGAACTTAAAAACTAATAACATTTTGCTAAGAGAAAATTAAATTTTAAACAGACTTGTATTCTTGATTTTTTTTTCCGTATCTCTAACGGTAAGCTCGCAAAATGGCCGTAAACTTCGAATTTGTTAAAAATCGTCCAAGTTTTTGTATTTCAACCATGTTGTTATACGTTTATTCTAAACCAATTCAAAAATGTTCCATAGTTTTTTTGCAGATAAAGGTTTAAAGAATTCATATATGCCAGTAAAAAAAATTATTGAAGTAAAATTAAGAAAGTTATTAGCTCAAGAAACAATCACGTTCAGTAACGAAAGGAAAATGTTTAAATTTAGACCTACATAAAAAGTAGTAAAAATTATTGTAATTTTTTTCATAAATGTAAAAAAGTTTCGTAATTTAGTTCTAAATAGAATTGTATAAAAATATTTATCAATTTAAAATGTTTTATTTTGAAAACACCAGTTTTTATGTTCCTACTACAAGACTGCTAACAAAACTAGGCCTGTTTTGAATAGTAATTTAGGAATATATCATTTGCCCAAAAATGACATATTACTATATGAAAGTGTAGAGGATAAATCAAAGAATTGAACTGTATATCTGTAAATTATCATTGTAAATTTCATAAAAGTATTTGACTTAGCTTTACTTGAATTACAAAATGAGAAAATGAGATGAAACAAATGAAACCTCGTGGCGATAAAGGACATACAAAAAATGACCGTAGGACACCGTGGGAAGTGTTGGTACATGGGTTGAGATCTCAATCACGACGTTTTAACATCTTTTGTTTTCATTATTTCTAATATTGGAATGTGATATGGAACTTAAGTTAATTAATGTTAAGTTATTGTTAAGTTTGAGTTATTTAAGTATGTAAATATTTAATTGTATGTTGTCCCTCTATAACGCGATATTTTTAGCTATCTTACGCATTATTAACCTAAATAAAACACAATGCCTCTAAAAGAAAATCTTTAGCAGTTAAAGCTCAAGAAAAGAAATAAAAAGGAGAACTAGAAATCCCGGAATCGCGGAAATTGTAAATAATGTTTCACTGGCTAAACCTTGTGCTTACTTCCTTACTGGCACACTATTTTTAACCTAAGCTCAAAACCACATTTGTTATTTCAACGAGTGAGGTCTACTGTTCACAGAACTACTAGTAAACACACTTCAACTGATTGAATATATGGTACCACAACTGTAACGGAGTTCCTGCGCATGTCACGTGACCTATGGGAATATAGTAGTGGCTATGTTTAGTTTTGTCTGACTTGGTTATGATCTTTTCTGACCACTAAATGAGAAAGTAGAGTATCCACAGTTTTAGCATAACCAGAGGGCACCGCCCAGTGCTCGCTTAGTTCCCCAACCACCGCGACTGAACAAGCATACAACAAGCATACACCGCGATACAAACAGATTAATGTATTCTGTATATTTTAACGGATTGATTATGAAGCGACATTTTTTCCATTTAGCCTACCATGCTTACCACTCTCTGAAGACTCTCTGGAGTCTTATCTAGTGGTTATATTTCCCAAATTAGTACGATTTCTCTTTTTGGACAAACCTCATCTAGGGTAATGTCCCTATTTATTCCTTTATTCTTTAATTAACTACCTTTATTCTACTTCTAATTACCAATCCTTCCTCAACTCAATCGCCACTCTGAAGAAGACTTGTAACATCCTTATTTTGTCTTTTGTCTTCCACCATTCTCAACTTCTTTTGGGGTACTCTCCCCAACTCCTTCTCAGGTCCTCCAGCAGATGATTTGACGTTTCCACCTCCCCGCAAACACACGCAGAGTCTTCTATTAGTCTTAATGCGTTTAACTTTCCCTTGAATGGCCTGTGTCCCTCGAAGAAGTGCCTCATCTCTCTATTTATTTTATCCAAATACTTTTCCCTGATTCTCTTCCTGACATCTGGGAACCATTCAAAGGAATGCCTACCCTTCTCTGACGTCGACCATCTCTCTCCTACCAGAGCCCCAAGACTGCCTCTCTAATGTTTCTCTTCACATTTCCTCCCACCTCCATATCACCTCCCTCCAGCTGAATTTCCTCCTCAGCACTCGGCAAGTTCCCTCTCCTTCTATATATCGTGTACTTTTCTCTCACTAATGTACACTGTATATTTTAACGGATAGATTATGAAATGACAGGATTTTTTACATAATAGGAAAGATTTAAATACACCTTTTGGTCGATTTATTTCTTTACACGTTTTAGCTTTTCCCTGACATTGGCCAACCTGATTAAAGACAAGCAAGAAAGTACTGAAGAAGTAAAAGCAGACGTTCTCGGCAATTTGCATATCGTTAAAACAAGAGCTCTCGGCTTTTAAGAGCAAAGAAACCTACATTCAATGAACTTACCCGCTCGATACAGTGCCAACCGAAATTAATATCTACGTGGAACAATTTCTGTAGGTCGAAGAACAAAAGGATTTTCGCCATTTTGTAAATACACAAAACGAAATCTTTTTAAGTACAATTAATTTGTAAAACGTAATATAAAAGACGCGTATACCAAACCTAAACTGAATGTCTTGCATTAAATTTAGAACAAATTAAGACTCCTCCGTTGTACTCACGGCAAAGCCCAAACTTGCTTGGCTCACACAATTACTGTACGAGCGAAACCATTTGACGTGACAAATACGGAGGATTTTTAGTTACGATACATAATGCTGTTTTATATAAAACTCTGATCTAAATATAACTTAAACAATAAACGTTTACTTACAAAACTACAACACCAAACTAATAGGCATTTTACCGTTCTTCATTGTGTGCCCTTTAAGTAAGTAAACGACAAAAAATGCATTATTAATTCGACCACGCAGCTGGACCACTGACGTGAGTTGAGCAAATTTCCAAAATTAAATTTATAGGCCTATGTTTTAAATTGTTTTTATTGTTTTTCAACAAACAATTTGGGAAATAAGTCTGCTCACGACGGTGCTGAATAGCTGCAAAATGCTTCGCACGCCAATCCGCATATTGGGAGTGTCTTCAATATTCAAAGCATCGCGTGCTTCGCACGCCATTCCGCAAATTGGGAGTTTCTTTAACACAGAAAGCATTGCGTGCTTCGCACGCCAACCCCCGTATTGGGAGTATCTTCAATACACAATGCATTGCGTGCTTCGCACGCCAACCCCACGGTGAAATCCACCACATGGCTATGAACCGGGTACTTTTATGGTATTTTACGTTTTGATCGATTTTGGGGGAACCAAGCGAGCCATAAGGTCGCGTAAAAAAATAAAACGTGCATAATAATATCCTACATTTATATTTTTAGAAAACACTCTAAAACAATTTCATTCTCGTAGTAAAAATGTCAAAAAATAGTTATTTCCGGTCAAAAAACGTACTTCCGGTTGTTGGATTTTTTTTGGCTAACGAACTCGTCCGAGCGACGTAGACAACCAACATGTGTACCAAATTTGAACCAAATCGGACTTAAAATGCGGCCGCTAGAGTGCGACCACATATATACATATGAATTTTAATGACACCCAAAAACGTGTTCTAGGGACCATGATCGGTGCTCATTTGCTACTCCCGACCTTGGGTCTTACCATAAGGGACACTGCAATAGCTCATTTTTCCTATGGAAATTCACTAATAAGGTCCTATTCACTGTACTCATCTATCATTTTTAGTAGAAGCCATCCTTGTCATTCGATCAAAAAGCATCCTACCTTCTTGGTTGTGCGAAGTGCTTTCATGGCTTGGCAGGAGTGAACAAATATTTCTGAGATGACCGCAGCTCTCCAAGTGGCTTAGCTGTACACTACCAGCATTGAACTTGTGTGCGTTTCATTCTTCCGCCAGCACATATAGGACAGCTTCATAAAGGCGGAAAATGGAGGGTTACAAACGTAACCCTTACTGTTAACGTACTGAAATGCGCATGCGTGACAATGTACGTGAGTATCTGTTAATAAACATAACTTTCACACACATATTCAAAATTAACTGATATTTTATTTTTCCAGTATTCCTCCGCGAGCAACAAGTTGATGTGATAACCACCAGAGTGCACACTCGAGTAGGAACACAAATTCGGCGCGTACATGCTTACACAGTAAAGCAGATTTTCTCGTCATAAATTATCCAAATTTATTGAAATTACTTTAATTTTAAAGATAATTAAACTTCGAAAGTGGAAAGCTTTTTACATTTTTTGAAATTTGCTTTATTGAAAAACAAAATAAATCGTAAACTTTTATTTTAAGCTAGATCAAAGAACAAATTTAATACAAAACTAATTAAAAATAAACGGTACCAGGAACTGGCACATACTTTCTCACAAACATATTTAAATTATTAAACAGATTCACTGAGACTTGTAGGGTGGGGTAGGAGAGATGATTTTTATTAAAGTTGGAGATTAACTAATAAATATTATTATTATTATCTAGAGAGAAAACTGTTCCATCGATTTCGAACAAATTTGCACCAAACACGTCAATTAGGACTTTATAGATGCACGAAAAATTGCTTTGAAAAATTTTGAAAAACAACCCCCTTTATGGCCATAAAACCCCCAAAAATCAGTTAATATTATTATTATTAGCTAAACGAGAATTTTTAGAAAGATGCCGTTTTTTGCATATGGTAGGACACATTAAAGGCTACAAATAAGCAAAATTTTATCAAAATCGTTAGAGCCGTTTTTTTATAAAAAAATAATAACTGATTTTTTGGAGGTTTTTTGGCCAAAAAGGGGGTTGTTTTTCAAAAATTTTCAAAACCATTTTTCGTGCATCTCAACAGGCCTACTTGAAACGTCTGGTGCAAATTTGTTTGAAATCGATCGAATAGTTTTCGCCTTTTTGCTAAAAAACCCCCAAAAATCAGTTATTATTATTATTTTTAGCTAAACGAGAATTTTTAGACAGATGCGGTTTTTTGCATATGGTAGGGTACATTAAAGGCTACAAATAAGCCAAATTTTATCAAAATCGTTAGAGCGGTTTTTTTTTATAAAAAAATAATAACTGATTTTTGGGGTTTTTCGCAAAAAAAGGGGGTTGTTTTTCAAAAATTTCCAAAACTGTTTTTCGTGCATCTATATAATCCTACTTGACATGTCTGGTGCAAATTTGTTTGAAATCGATCGGATAGTTTTCGCCATTTCGCCAAGAAACCCCCAAAAATCAATTATTATTATTATTATTATTATTATTAGCTAAACGAGAATTTTTAGAAAGATGCGGTTTTTTTAATATGGTAGGGCACATTAAAGGCTACAAATAAGTTAATTTTATCAAAATCGTTAGAGCCGTTTTTTTTATAAAAAAATAATAACTGATTTTTTTGAGGTTTTTTGGCCAAAAAGGGGGTTGTTTTTCAAAAATTTTCAAAACCCTTTTTCTTGCATCTATACAGGCCTAATTGACATGTCTGGTGCAAATTTGGTTGAAATCGATCGAATAGTTTTCTCTCTAGCTTTGTATACATACAGACATACAGACATACATACAGACATTTTGTAAAAATCACTTTTTTGGACTCAGGGGGTCCCAAAACGGATATTTTCACAAAAATCTCAACATCGATTTTTTTTGCGATCACTATACTTTCTCTATACTATAGTATAGTGAGAAAGTAAAAACTAAATGACATTCACATTCGGACTGGCCTAACCTTTAAAATTACATATTCAGAATAACTGTCTAATCATTATTCCTCCCGTTATTTTGTTACGCGTTTATCATTGCTCTTATAGGAGTTGAAATTCAAGATGGTGGTCTGCCGAACCTTAATGAAAAGTATTTTGAAGTAATGTCTCTTTTTATCATTAATAAATAAACTCAGTGAAACCCACAACCAGATGTTTACTTCGAAATAGATGCGTTCGACGCAGTTAAATTCAACAGTCCAGGTAATCTAACACCAGTCTTCACCGCATTTACTTTGGGTAACGCTAATATTACTTAATCATGTATAAAGAAAAATATGACTCTTAAATTTTAATATCATCAACATCTTAAACGTGTTTCTACAAAATCTTTAACATTCCAATTTAAGTTCTTTAACTTTAAAACTTTAAAAAAAGTGTGTTACTCCAGCCTGCTTATTGTTGTTCCGCATTTGTTTCTACATACCCACTTATTAGGACTTTTGGACAAATATTGAGATACAACTGCAACAATTCCTTACTAGGCATTCTAGTCTGCCAAGTGCTTAATTATTAATTACTAGGGGCTCTGCCCCTGGACGCTTCGCTCCCCAACCCCGCCTCGGCCTTTGGCGTCATATGGCTGCTTCGCTCGCAGTTGGAAAATTCGCTAAAGAATCTCGTTAATCTTAGGCTCGTTTGTACCTTGGTATGTAAAATTATGAAACCAGGCTTAAATAGGCTATATTAACAGTAATTACAAGATTAATTTATAACCTCAAATCCATGCTTTAGAAACGTGAGAGGCTTTCGTTACGATTTTAGTCCTAGTTCTACTACTATCTTCTGTCAACTAAAGTTTTGAAACCAGGCCAAAATATACAGTAGTAAACATAACCTCAATACTATGTTTCAGAAATAAGCCAGGCCTATATTACAAAATTGACTGTTAGAATTTATCCATCTTTGCCAAGTTTACTTTTTTTTACAAAATAAATTGTTAAATCAGGCCCAATTTATTCTAATCCTAACGTGCTAAAACAGTATAAATTAGTTTGTTTTTAACAGTAATTAAAAACTATCCAATGAACAGCTGATTTTGGATAGTACTCAATCTCATGGCTTGTTTATAAACAGCTGTTTTGATTGTTTTATTTACTATTTCGTTGTTATTTTATAACCAACATGGCAACCCATAAGACCCCATGTTAAAATTTTTCAACTTTTAAATGAGATTTTCTTAAAAAATTGCGTTTTTACAAGAAATACAACTATAAGGGCGTACTTAATAATCAAAACTACACCTAAATACAAAATTTCTTAGAATTCGTTAAAGCCGTTTTCGAGATCCGTGGCAGATACAAAGATATAAAGATACAAAGATAGATACAAGAATTGCTCATTTAAAGTAATAGGATTGAATTAATTGCACCTGTTTTGGTTATTAAGGGTCTGCTGTAGTGGCGGGCATCTTGGATTTGTATCCCATAAGAGCAATGTTAAATTTCAAACCATTTATTTCGTTTACTTTTTATCATAAAATTGTTTGCAAGGTCTCATTTTAAACACAGTTACAATACGCATCCGTCTTGCAATTTACATTTTTTTAAATGCTTTTGATTTGTTATGTAATTGACATTTTGTAAGTACAAAGTTTGAATTTTTTTCCTAACACAATAGAAAATTAATAATGAAAAACAATTTGCAAGCCGGATCCGAAATTTTATAAAGAATATTCAGTTTTTCTTTCAACACTCAATTACAAAAGATAGACTTATAACATGGTTTAAAATGAGGCAATGTCAAAGCGTTCAGCTGCAAGAAATTGCACTGTTTAGATAGGGATACAGTGAGAAGCGGTTGCGTTTCCGGTTGCTTTTCCGTTTACTGGAGCAGACCCTTAAGTGAAAACTTCTTTAGGAGCCCGGCACTTTTTGGATGAGGTAAAATATACGAACTGGCGTACGCGTCCTTAAGTAAGACGCTTTTGATTTCGTCTTCTTCATTATAATAAACACGTACTAATATAAACCAGAAGTTAAATGTAACAGCCGATCGTAAAAGAAGAAGAAATCGACGAAATAAAATAGGCAGTGGTAAAATCAAAGGCTTAAACTCAATAGCTGTATGGATTTAGTCACGCTACCGATGAAATGGACATTACGCTTCCTAATTGTACAAGTTGTGTTAAATTAGTGTACTTGATGATACCTCTAAAATGAACATAGTGCTTTCTCATTTTTTTAAATGTCTAAATTTCTAAATTTGCCAAGTTGGTTGCTATGGTAGTGAATGTATGCATTAAAGAAACGTGTGTTGATTCAGTATATAAGCCTAACCTAAAATGATGTTAAACTTTTAATACAAATTAGCTGTTTTACTTTAATATTTAACAATAGATATTAAAATTGTAATAAAGTAAGCCTTTCTCGAAGATTTTAAGAAACCCGTGTTGGTTCAGTACAGAAGTGAAAACTGTCATGAATATAAATCATTGGTTATATTCGTTTAATCCGAAATTTGACATATTTTTATCTTGTCCCATATAAAATTGAAATCTAAAACATATCATATACTTGACTGTCTATAGTTTATAGACAATAAATTTTAATTTTTAATGGGACAAAATAAAAATAATTATCAAATTTCTGATTAAACGAATATGACCATTGATTTATATTAATGACAGTTTTCACTTCTGTCAGCAGTCCTTTATGCTTTACGTTTGATCAATATTTTTAAAATAATTTAATTATTATTTGTTGAGTAGATTCTGGCATAGATTTTTGGTTGTATACCACTATTATGCAAGCAAGGTATACGATGCTACGAAATCACACCAAGAAAATAAATTCCCTTCTTTCTCCCTTGGGTGAAGCAGGGTAGGGAATTCATACAATCCAATGCTTTCAAATATGTACACGCAACACATTTATAAGATTAAAACCAGTATTACGGGAATATTGTAATCTCTCGGTAGCAAAGTCGCACCAAGTCTATGTGGTGATTACATGAACAAAATTTAAAGTATAATTTTCCAATATTTATAGCTCAGACAGTTTATGATGTTCAGTATTGGTACAGTGGTACAGTACTCAGCTGTTTACTATAATATTTCATTGAAAGCTGATTTTATACTATAAACTATTTAAATGTAATTAATTTTGAGAAGAGATTGTCTATAAAACATTATTTACTGTTCAATGTTTCCATTTCAAACATCCGTATAACTTGCTCGTCTAGGGTTTCGTGCCGTCAGCCAAATTTTCTGGCTGATCAAAAATATACTGGGTAAAGGTTTAAGACGTAATCTACGTAAAAAGAAAATATAAAATATTTGTGCGGGGGAGCAGGGGGGTTTAACTGGGAGAGTATTTATATAGAGAGATTTTTTGAAAACTTACCAACAATAATAAAAAAAAAAAAATGAAAACTATATACAAAATTTGATCTTGGATCGGTTACTCAACGTCAGGGGAGACACATATGGCTTGTGATACAAAAATCCCCAAACCCTCTAAACCTCCTACAACCCCCATTTCAAAAAATGTATAACGGACACATATGGCTTTGTGATACATCAAATTGACACTCTTTAAAAACCATGAAGTTCTGTAGTTAGAAAATACAAATAAAATGGCTTTAATTTTATGTATCCCATGCTGTAGCCATGAGTGTCTATTACAAATTGTTGAGAGGGGTAGAAGGACGGGGGGGAGGGGATTTTGGATTTTGTGAAAAGTTTTTCTTATGATACCATTGACCGTGAAAAACTGTCCGTTGAGCATCTCTGACAAATGCAAATAGAACGTTTGATGGAATAAACGGTAAATCATTATCGCATATATTATTTCTCAAGACTATTTTTTTGTCGGTACGCCATAACTTCCTTAATACATCATCAAATTACATGAATGAGGCATCATTTTAAAGCTTTCCTTAACCACTACACGGGAAAAATAGACAAACAGCTTAAAATTCATGTTTTAATAACAAACATTGATTTAAAAAACTTTTATATTATACTCTGTATGTTCCTAATGAAAGGCGCCATCTACTAACCATCTGTTTAACTAGCATGACAGCTGTTAGTTAGATTGTTTACACTGTAAGATTGTATAGGGAAACTGTTATTTATAAACCAATGTAAATAAATAAACTTAATTAACTGAATTAAATCAACGTGTTAAATCAGGTAAATGTAGGCCTACTCCGAACTTGCGAAATATTCGCACGGGTCAGCTAGTATAATATTAATACTCGAACATTCAAATTTGTAGTAACTTTTTATAGTATTTATTATAAAAGGAGAGGAATGAAGCTTATATCATTCGAAAGCTCTGCTATAGATGTGCAGAAAACTAAAATTATGTGTACATTACCGTTAATACAGCTAAAATAGAATAAACTAGGCCTAACCTAAAATTGTGTTGCTAAGCTGCAAATCCGAATCACCTGTTTATC
>JAGFPH010002426.1:81836-93031 GCA_018207615.1 Philaenus spumarius | reverse complement strand
TAAAGGTAGTTCATGTAATGCACAATTGAAAAACTTATTAAAAGAAACACATTATGGTGCAAACTAGAGCTTAATATCTTAGTTCGTTTCAAAGTAATGGACAATCAAAGTTCTGGAAAATAACATACAACCTACTAATTCCTAATAAAGTATTAACAAATTAATAACCTTGTTGGATGTTATGATAACAGCATCATTTTCCAGGACATTGAGTGTCCATTTTTTGAAACGAAGCAAGATACTAAGCTCTAATTTGCGCCATTTTGTTTCTCTATTAATAAGCTTTTCAATTGTGTAATGCATGACCTTTATATTTGAAATTTTTTACCCCCTACCCCTTTAAGCCTCCCAAAATCATATAGGTTCAGATATGTCAACAAATGTTTTCCTGTTATGCAACACAAGATATATACAAAGTTTTGTTAACTTATTTTCAATAACAAAAATAATAAAGGGTGTTAAAGGGACTTTATGAACACTCTGTATGTATATAGATGGTAATTCGTATAGCTAACTATTCAAGGTGTCGAATTCATGATTTTACTGCATTGTTTCATATCTTATACCCATGCTATGTACATAATATTCGTTAATCATAATGGCGGCAGTGTATCAAATTACAGAATATCAAGCAGCATTAGCGCAGCCACAGCGTAGTAGATTTTAATATATTCAAGTGTTTATATTATAATGTGTAAGTACCTAACAAACATCCCACCGAATATTTCCGAGTGGGTTATACTACATAACATAACGTACGCCATCGATACAGATTCGATCATTTTATACATTGTAGGCCTACTATAGGAAAAGCTGTATATTGCATGTTATATACATACTTATACATTATAACAGACTCAGCTACAAAATAAATAAGTATTTTTGGCTTTACCTTAGGTTAGCGCCCGAATTGTTATTTAAAGCTACGTGCCATTTTCTGGATATAATACGTCATCAGTATGTCGCAACACAGTGCACATTACGCCATGCATAACGATATGGGTTCATAGTTAGTCGCAACTCGGTGCGAAAGATGTAGTCTCGTAAGAGTTCATGTAACTACTATCCCCACGGTCAGATTGCTGATAAATTAGCTGGCGATTCAATTCAATAAAATTAATCAACCCCTATAAAAGCGAGTGTACGTACGTACGTACATGCGTACGTTCATACGTGAGTAACATATGCGTAAAAAACCCAATACGTAAACAAACCCAGCGTAGATGAAATTTGGGGTTATGTTTACAGCTTCAATCATTATAATTTCTTGTGAAGTTGATTTTTCTAAATATGAGTTATAGAACGTATAACGTTATAACGTATTATAATATTTGCTTCGAGGTTATAAACTGTGTATAAATACAACCTTTTATCATCAATATATTTGTTTATACAAATTTAAAGAAGAGATACCGTTTAACTTCAGAAACATTCGTATATCTTCGTATAACATATAAACATATTCGATTATTAATTTTTTCACTAAATTATAATATTAATAACTTATAATATTATAAAATTATAAATTAATAGATTATAATATTAATAATTTCTAAATCATTTTGATCTATCAATGTGAAATAAAAGCAATTAAAAGATAATATTTGTATCTTTCTTTAAATATATAGTAACCTGTATAAATACAAAATTTTAACAAATAGGCCTACAGTTTTATAATCCTTATAATTGATATTTACCGAGTTAAAAATCATCGTCAGCGTAGTTAGGTAGGCCTAGAAAATTCTGTTGTTTTTAAATAGTATTTTTTTAAATGATGTATTATTTCTGATGCGTGTCTAAAATTAATCTGCCTGTGATTTTTTCACGGGGGCTTACTAGTTTATATATAGGCTAATTATAGAAGAAGAAGAAGTCCTGACCAACTGGCTGATTCATAATTAACATACAACAAACACTATGTTAGTTAGCGACTTAACATTTTCAGGGTGCCTTCATTCCACTATGTAAAAGTGCGCTAAGAAAGGATTTTACAAAATATTGATTTTGGCGGTTGAAGATGGTTAAAATACGGGGGTTCACGCACAGCCACATAACAGACAAAACAGCTGATTTTAACAAAAATCTCATCAGTCTATTCTACACTGATTCTAGGGGTGGCCTGTACTGAACCAACACACGCTTGTTGAATAAACAACCATAGCAACTAACTTGGTAAATTTAGAATCAGGTAATTTTTCTTCACAACCAACAGCTTTTTTAGGTTAGGTTAACAAAATAAAAACAAACACAATGAAAATGTATTATAATTAAAACATCTGTTGTTACATATTATAAATAAAACAGCTGGTTTGGACCAAAAACTGAAAACAATTTTGGGTAAAGCCTACACTGAAACAAAACTCGTTTCTTGCATGCATTTATATTTACTACCATAGCAACCAACTTGGCAAATTTAGAATCAAGAAATTATTCTTCCACAGGCAATAGTTTTTTTAGGTTAGGTAATAACAAACACAAATAAGGAAAAAGGACTTACTATATCATAATCAAACACCTATCACTATTTAAATTACGATAACTAAATTATTTACTAGGTGTATCTGGCCAGTTTCAAATACTGCTTTACCGTATTATATTTGTTTAATATTTTATAACCTCAAAATTTTCTTTTTTCTATATAAAAATAAAAAATCTCTGTCCTAATCAATCACCATTCATATTTTCCGAGAAAATATCGTACATGCAATAATATGTTTGTACTTGCTTCGGGGGTTGGTGAGCGAAGGAAACGAATACTAAATATCGTGTTGTATGGGTTATACTGTGACTTGACGAGCACTCGCCAGTTTGAGGGTTTCTAGAATAGATACAAATTAAACAAATTGAACATACTATCACAATCTGATCCATTACAGTATACTAACAGGACCAAGTATAATTAAGACAAAGAATGCAGCCCTCCTATACTCCCACCCTCATGACACACCCAGCAACCCTTTACACACAAGTACATCTTCACGCCCTAACACATGACCCAGTCCTCTTCAGACTACAATTAATCTCACTTTATCTCCCTGTCTACATCGATACGGGTTAAGAAAACCCAACCCTGCCCATAGATCAACGGCCAATCGTCGGATGTTATTGTCTTCAATGCTATCAGACGAGTTCGTTAGCCAAAAAGATCCAACAACCGGAATCACATATTTTGACAGGTAGTAATTCTTTTTTAATTGTTTTTACTTTTTATGGTTTCTATAAAAAATATGTACAAAAATAAACATGAAGATTATTCTGCACATTTTGTTTTTTTTACAAGACCTTATAGACCGTCTGGTCATCAAAAATTGATTAAACGTAGTAAAATACTATAGAAGTACCCGGTTCAAATCCACGTTGGTATTTTACTGTGCAGACAGCTTCTGGTCCAAGGGCGCTAGGTCGAGATGTAAACTCGCAGTCCATAATCCGAGGCCGCAAACTCGGGTTTTCCACTCCGATCGGAAAGAAGCAGCGCATGAACCGCGCCTGGTGGTTGTGGTGCAAACAAATTCTACTAATATATTTCGTACACGCATGCAGATACTCAGTACCTTTGTGAACAGGCGAATTTTCCAAATAATTGGTTGATACCCTAAAACTTTATAAAGTTTATTTTGAAAATTCGTTCAACTCACGTCAGTGGTTCTGCTGTGTGATCGAATTATTTAATTAATATAACCAGTCCAGTAAGACAATCGATGACAATAAACGTAACGCTCTTTGGATCTGAAGAATTAGTATCAAGTGCGGAAAGATAAGTCCATAGTAGAACGTGAGGAGAATAGGCCTATTTCTAGGGAAATAATGTTTCAAATAATAATACAAAAATATCCGAGCAAATTTTCATACATACACCATCAACATGGGTGGTCCATTTTAAATAAATGTACTGTCAAAAGCTGCGTGTACGTATTACTTAAATACGTGGGGTTTAATAAGCTTTTTAAGTATTTCAAATTTCTTCAACATTCCTTTACCCCTACTATCGCTTACAAACATATCCTATAAGAAACGTCTCAATCTCTTCAACCATGTAAAGTTCACTTCGTCCACAATGCCAACTTCACGGGTTAAAATCAATGTTGAGTATACAACGAAAGCTAACTGTAACTCGTAAACAATGCAGTTAAATTTAATCGGCCGTTAAGTTTTAATTGCAGCGTGAATCCGAGTTAACGGAGCCAAAGGTTGTTTATGAACGTCTGAAGGCACGTTTCTAATCTGAAATGGTAATTTCACTATCGTCGAGTTTATTGGTGAAACGGTTGTTAAATTGAACGCCTATAGGTGACTCGAGACTGTTCGGCAGGGTAGAAATGTAAAGTACGATTTTTTTAACCGTGCCCTTGGCTCGGCAAGCGCGTGGTGGGCTAGCGGTGTAGCGGGGAGGGATTGTAAAGGCAGTTCCACAAACTTCGAATAAACAAAAATGATTGAATAATTATTCCAATAAAATTATTGACATAAAAACTACTTGAATGAGTCTGAACCAGTGTATAATAATCAATTATAATATGATATGTATAATATACTATATTTTATAACGTTTATAAAATGAGGAACTCGGGTAACGGAAACGGCCTGGCGGCACGGCCCGGCCAGGTGTAGTTTTAATTGAAACGCACACATTATACCGCTGTACCGAGCAAACCGTAAGTCAAACGGAAAAATGTTTCAAATAAAATATTTAATTTGGACCTTGATCTAAAACTTTCTCGCGAACACTTTGTCCTTGACCAACAAATAAAAAAATTTCCAGCGGTATAAAAATTTCATGTCATTATTAAAGTACATTGTTGTAATATTGATTTTTAAAATATGAAATAGGTTTTGTAATTGATTTCTTTTACTTCATACGAATCGTATGGTTCTTATCTGTGTATCCGTGAAAGTTTCATAATTTTACATCGCTGCTAAGTGTAATTAAATGACAGTGATATTAAAGCTCGGTTTTCGCTGTTTCACGCCGCTCGGCTCAGTTTTCGTGGAGAAAACTAGAGTAGACAGAGCGATTTCTAACGTTATCACTCAGGTTAGTACAATCGTGGCCGAGGGCACGGTTAAAAAAATCGTACTGTAAGGTACCGTAACGTATTTTATAATCCAGTTGGCCACGAAGAAATTCAAGGCGAAGGAGCGATATCAGAAGCCATCGTAAAATACTCGTATCAGTAGAAGGGACTTTTAAGTGATTGACAATGTTAAAAGGTGTGTTGGAGACTTTATGAAAATGACTGTAAAATACATTTGGAAGCGTTTACATACGTATTGTGATATACAGTAGAAACCCTCTCGTCCGTCCTTGCTCGAGCCGAAATTGATGACTTTCATCCCGTCGCACCATTGTTGTTTATTTGCTGTTATCGCTTGTCCTCTTTAGTGTATCTTAACACCATCCGTTTTTCCCTTCCGTTGTGTTTTGGGTAATGGCCATTGACAACACATTAATCCCAATGGGCCTGTTGGAATTGTCCGGTTTTGTTTCCTTCACGTTATCCCTCCGTTTTGCGGGAAGAAAGCTACCGCAACAAGCGTCAGATGAAACGGATACCGGGCCCGTCAGAAAGAAAGAATGGTTAGATACAACAGCTAGGCACTAGTAGTGTTGTTGCCGCCTGCCGGTTGCGTTCATCCGTTTTTCTTCTCAGTTTTCGTTATCTCGTAGGAATTTTATTTTTTCTCGATCTTTTTTCCAGATGATGCGGTCCTAAAGGACAGACTGCGGGATGACAAAACGGACAGTTCGAACAACCTATCCCTTCCCTTCCGTTTTTAGAAGAATACACCTTAGTGCTACACTTAGTGCTCCGTCATCTCTCGTATCGTTTCTATTGTTGTGCGTGTTTTTTTTGGTAATATATTGTGCAGTTTTTAGTGTTGTACTGTGCAGTTTTTAGTGCTGTACTGTGAGGTTTTTAGTGCTGTACTGTGAAGTTTTAGGGCTGTACTGTGCGGTTTTTAGTGCTGTACTGTGCGGTTTTTAGTGCTGTATTGTGCGGTTTTTAGTGCTGTACTGTCAGGTTTTTAGTGCTGTACTGTGAAGTTTTAGTGCTGTAATGTGCAGTTTTTAGTGCTGTAATGTGCAGTTTTTAGTGCTGTACTGTGCGGTTTTTAGTGCTGTACTGTGAGGTTTTTAGTGCTGTACTGTGAGGTTTTTAGTGCTGTACTGTGAAGTTTTAGTGCTGTAATGTGCAGTTTTTAGTGCTGTACTGTGCGGTTTTTAGTGCTGTACTGTGAGTTTTTTAGTGCTGTACTGTGAAGTTTTAGTGCTGTAATGTGCAGTTTTTAGTGCTTACTGTTGGTTTTACACCAGCGTTCTTTTGTATTCGTTTACAGTTATTTTTTTTACAATGTGTATAGTTGTGTTTTTTCAACAAGTCAGGAGTGAAACGTTGATCGTTGGAAAACCAGTCATGGCAACCGGTTTGTTTCTGCGGATAATTTTCTGTATTTTCTGATAATCCAACCTTTTTGCCCGACCATATGTCCAGTCCCAAAAGGTGACGGATTATAGAGGGATTCTACTGTCAGTATCTTTGACCATCTTTTCTTTATTGCGGTTAGACTAATGAAGGCTTTTTTCTATTTTTTTTTCGAGAGAATGAAATGCAACTCATCTCTCATTTGCGTTCAAATGAGAACCACTACCCACTAAAACATCCTTTACCTCCTCCCCCCCCCCCACTGACATGGATTGGGGAGAGCGGTAGGGAACTCCCTAATGGTTGCAAGTTGCACTCTATACCTTCACTGAAACTTATACAAATTATTCAGTGGAATTCATGGTGGATTCGTCCACTGTAGAGGCTCGCTGGTTTCAATTTAGGAGCGTAGCTCCTCAAGGCGGTTCAGAATAGCTGCTATCAGACCTACAGGGTTGGTTGTCTACGTTGCTCGGACGAGTTCATTAGCCAAAAAATCCAACAACCGGAAGCACGTTTTTTGACAGGAAGTAACTATGTAGGATATTTGAGATTTTATGTAGGATATTATTTACACATTTTGCTTTTATTACACAACCTTATTAGCTAGCTTGGTTCCTCCAAAATCGATCAAAACGTAAAATACCATAAAAGTACTGTACCCGGTTCAAATCCACGTGCGTGCATCTGCTGATCCGAGGTCCAACGAACCGAATAAAACCGAGGCCTCAAGGACGGGGTGCAAACTTTTAAAGCGAGTTTTTTTCAGGTGAGGGTGGAACGAAGCAGCGCGTGAGTCGAAGCTTAGGTACAAATTCTACTTTATATATTTCATACACGCAGTCATCTATTCAGCACCTTCGGGAGTAGACCGTTTTCCAAATGGTGGGTGAAGCCCTAAAACATATAAATGCAATTTAGGAAATTCACTAAACTTACTTCAGCGGTTCAGCTGCGTGATCGAATGATTTCAGGTGAAACGAATCTATGTAATGTATTTCTAAATTTGTCAATATGATTTTGGAGCCGTAATCTCATTGAATCTAAAACCGTACTTTGTTTTGATGTAGTTTATAACAGAATGTTAGGACATTGTGCGGTACACAGGAACGTTCCGTTAACTCAGTGAAAAGGTTAAGTCTGCACAACCACCTCATTATGTAAATATTGTCTAGTCTCAGGCTCAAGGTATAAATACTCTGAATGAAAAAAGTCCGTCTGTTGTAAACTGTTGAATGGTGTGACGGTTGACATCTTTTGAGAAACAAATTACCAGCTGTTTTCACTTTTATGTTTACAATTTCAATATTCTCACAACAGTAATTACCCACTTAACAAGTTTACTCTTGGTTTGTCTCTTTCTGGTATAAACTATGTATGCTACGTGAATCTTAAATTGGACGATGAAATATACGATAGATACGAGATAATGCTTTTCGTTTGTTATTTTGGGCTGAATGTAACGGCATAAATCTTTCAAACTTCTATTCCACCTAAAAATTTAAAAAAACATTTTTGATTTAAATCTTGCTGTCCAAAATGACGCAGGTGGTTTTTGATGAAACCTCAAATGGAAACTGATCATTTAAACTGAAACCTTTTTCCTGGTTGATTCAGTGAAATCAATTGTGAATAAATACATTTTTTGGAACAATAGCTTAACTGTGCGCCAAACCACTAAAGAAAGTAAGTGCTTCGAAGTCTGTGAGCGGAATCAGCATTTAGAAGCCCAGCCTATGATATTAGCCTACGTCGTTATAAGGCGCTCGAGCACGACTAGAATATCGCTTATATACACTTACGTTTTAACTAATGGTGGTCTTAGTTTTGATTTCTTCCATGTGCACAAAATATTAACATTTTTTAAAGCGCCATGTATAGTTAGTAGGTAACAAAATTCTTCTTGATGTTTCACTGTTTTCAAATAGCTCGACTGAAGATGGTCTTTTTGGTCTTGTTTATAAGCAAACATCTTTAATAAAAATATGGTTTCTACCAATTATAATTTAGATGTTCATGAACGATTTCCTACAAATTACAGATTATCTTCGAAATTCGCTGAAACATGTTGAAAATATTGAAATTGAATGTTTGGTACTGTTTCCTCCTCATATTGATTTTCAGGCTCGATTTGGCGGCAACCAACCTGGCTGACTATTCTCCATAAGCGTTGCGCTTCTTAAAAGTTCTGTATTCATTGGTTTAAGATGATGGCTTGGTCTGCCGAGCCTTAATTCAAAACTGAGATTTTTGGACCCACTTAACAGGATTCAAAACATATGTTTAATTTTGTATTAACGTTCTGTGACTAAACAACTTTTATGTAAATAGCTTCAAGAATAACTACAGTATAATCCGTGACTATAGTCAAATTCAACTCAGAGTGAGGCGGAAGTTCAAGCCTACGGAAGGTCAGCACGGTTGACTGGTTTCCGCTCCACACCTACCTGAATTTTAATTGTTTATAGTAGCGTTATGCAAACTTTTTTTATAACAAGAAAATATAAAAATAAATCACATAACGTTGTGTATCATGATCGTCTATTTATTTTGGTACTAAATTTGAAGTAAATCGGTAAATGTTGAGTAATTAAATGGCATAGCTTTTAATGTAACTAAGAACTATTTAATTACTCAACATTTACCGATTTACTTCAAATTTGGTACCAAAATAAACAGACGCTCATGATACACAACGTTATGTAATTTATTTTTATATTTTCTTGTTATAAAAAAAGTTTGCATAACGCTACTATAAACAATTAAAATTCAGGTAGGTGTGGAGCGGAAACCAGTCGACCGTGCTGACCCTCCGTAGGCTTGAACTTCTGCCTCACTCTGAGTTGAATTTGACTATAACTCGTCAGCCCTGCCAATAAATGCTGCACACGTTATTTTTTAACATTTTCATAGATACACAATGTTAGTATTGATATTGACTACAAAAATATATACATACATTTTATTAAAAGAAACATAAATAAAAAACTTTTAAAACATTAGGGCGTAAGCTCAGAATTCGGAAAAATCAGGCGTATAGGCATATGAATTTACATGGATAATGAATTTACACATGGGCGCCCATATGTTATTTTCTGGAGGGGGGGGGGAGGCTGGACGGACTGGGGTATGGGGCTTAACACGTTCACTGCTAAGTACGCACATGTAAGCTTGACACTGGACACTATGAGTGCATTGCGTGCTTCGGACGCCAACCCCCGTATTGGGAGTATTTTCAATACACAATGCATTGCGTGCTACGCACGCCATCCCCCTCATTGGGAGTATTTTCAATACGCAATGCATTGCGTGCTTCGCACGCCAACCGCCGTACTGGGAGTATTTTCAATACGCAATGCATTGCGTGCTTCATACGCCAACACCCGTACTGGGAGCTAGGAGAGGACGGCCGTGGCCCCCTCTGCCCATAGGTATGGGCGCCCATGAATTTACATGCATATGAATTACTTGTCATTTTAAAATACCTGTTTTTAAAAGGATTAAATGAAAATGACATGCAATTTTTCCAACATAAAATCCTTATCAATGTAAAGGTATGAATCAGTGGGTTCTTTAGTATAGCCAACAAATCTATCGGTGTAATTGAATTTTCAAGTTTACATTTACATATAACATAAAGTATCTCGACTGCCTCAGACAACCGGAAGAAACCATAAAGTCAGCGTCTCTCATGTAATGTATCCAAGCCGAGTGGTGTGGCGCCATCTTCACCTTATCACTTAATATGACGTATATGTTTGTGATAGGCTGATCATTTCTACTTTATTGCAATTTCTGATATTGCAAAAGCTACGTAATCTTTGATTGGAAAACACGTTTTATGAGTATTAAAATGATTGATTTTTCTGAAATAAGTTTTCAATATGGCTGACGATTTTTCGTGTTTACAGTGTTTATATTTAAACGGCGATTTTCGATGGGTAACAATTCATTTAACAATCAAAATAGCTCGTACTTTCAGCGTTATTTTGTGTTCATTTTCGAGAGGCGCAGATGAACATTAATAAAGGGTTTGTAATCAAAGCATTAACATCAGTACGAAAATGTTCTATATATTTAAGGTTCTACATGTTAATGTTCTGTGTTTATAATGATCTAAGTTTGTAATTATGTGTGCAATTAATGCTATACTCATTTTATGTTCTTTCTGTTTAACGTTCTGCTTGTTTTGTCTCATGTCAGAAATTTGTAGGAACAGTGTTACGCGTGACTAATAAAATGCGTTTATACAGTGGTCTAATTGCACTTAACATAAATATATAAATACTTTAAAATGTCAGTTTAACACAATTCATTTAATAATAACGTGTTTGTACTTTCAGTTTCATTTTCTGTTTGTTTTGGCGAGGCATAGGTGAACATTAATGGAGGGTTTGTAATCAAACCATCATCATTAGTTAGAAAATGTTCTATATGTTTAAGGTTCTACACGTTTAATGTTCTTTGTATATTGAGATACGTGTATAATGTTCTGTCTTTGAAATGTTCTAAGTTTTTAATTACTGTATGTGTCTAATTAATGCTGATCTTAGTTTTATATTCTTTCTGTTTGACGTTTACTTTTTTGTTTCATGTTCGAAATTTGTAGGCCTCGTGTTACGCTTGACTAATGTTCTAGTTGTTTCTTTTTCACGTGTAACGTTCTACGCATTTAAAGTTATACAGGAGTTAGTTGTACCTGATTAATGTTCTATGTGTTTTATGTTCTTTCTGTTTAATGTGATATGTTATTAACGTTCTACTTGCTTT
>JAGFPH010002426.1:54933-67682 GCA_018207615.1 Philaenus spumarius | reverse complement strand
ACTACATAAATGTCAAACCCAGCCTAAACTTTCATGTTTAAAACCTAACCTAACACAAATTTTGTACCCCCTACCTTTGAATATGTACTTCATCGCAAACTACAATTACAAATGTCAATCCCAATATAAACTTACACATTTTAAACCTATCCTAACCTAACAATAGGTTGTATTGTTCATCTTCATCATACAATTACATAAATGTCAAACCCAATCTAACCTTTCATATTTTAATCCTAACCAATCTACCTATATATCATTATCTATATATTATTATCTATTATTATTATATTATTATATTATTTATCTATATATTATTTCATCACCAACCTACCTTTATATATATTTATGTCAAATCCAACAAAACAATTCATATTCAATCCTAACCTAACACAAATTTTGAATCCCCTACATACCAATAAATATTTCATCCCCAACATACAATTAAATATTTTAATCCAAATATAACCTCACATATTTAAACCTTACATAAAATAACCTAAAATAGTTCATCCCAAACATTACATTACATACATCGAACCCAACCTAAACTTCATATTTAAAAACTAACCTAACCTATTTCTTCCCTAATAGGCTACATATTTTAATCCTATCGTATCCTTAACAATTTCACTCCCTGCCTAACATTGCAGTTTTTTAAACTAACCTTACAATTTTAAACCCTACCTTATATATTTCTCGCTATATATTCTGACAATATCGCACCTGGTTTTATTTTCACCTTTCTATCCATACAGCCAGACTCATTACTGAATTAAACTCTTTTGTTCTGTTTTTTCAATAGAAACACGTCTCCAATTAATATAATTACCAAATCGCACCGTAGCGCGCCCTCCTGAGTGTTGCAAACGTACGACTGTAGGCACTTGATATACAATTAGCGGAATTTAATCATTTATCGTGGAACTATGTGTTCAATAAATGCATACACAACGGTATTGGTACAGGGTGTCGTGAAAGTACTGTAATGACACATGCAAATACAGATTCAGGACGATAAAAAAGGTTAAATGTCTCGGCTTCTAAGAAAAATAGAAACATGCATGACTTTTAATTTGAAAGCTATTGGTCTAAGCTTCTTAGACAATATAAATAATTTGACCACGCAGGTGTACTGCTGACGTGTGTTGAGCGAATTTTCAAAATTAAGTTTTTATATTTAAGGGTTTTAATAAACAATTTGGGAAATAGGTCTACTCACGAAGGCGCTGCCTGTGTCAGTCAGTCAGTAATACCCAAAACAGTAAGCGACAAAATCTTAGAAAACCACACAACGAAATTAAACAAAAGAAACACAAAACAATCAATGAATAGATTCAAAATTTATACAATACTAGGGGAAACCCCTGCGTGCTCAGCACGCCAACCCCGTTGGAACCTTCTATAAAAATAATCATGTTATGTTTTCTTTATAATAAAGGTATAGGATTAATAATAAACCCCAAAACTAAGACGGTAAATAATGTTAAATGTTCAAATCAAATTATTTATAATATTTTATAACAGAATTTATAACAAGGGTTAAAAGAACCATTGAGGCTCAGGTCTACACTTTAATAAAAACCTAACCTAAAAGTTAGAAATACAAAATTTGAAATTAACTGTTAATGGAAATTTAGAGAAAATAGATGTTTTATCTGTTATTTTATTCAATTGGTTGCTATAGTAATGAATGTAAATACATATCTTGATTTATCAGTCTAGCTAGGCCTAACCTAAGAATTTTTCCAACTAAATTTACAAATATTGAAATAAAAAATTGTTTTAATCAAAATGAGTTATAGCCTATGTTACTCAGGGATAGAGTAGCTTTTTATTAGTAAAACTATTTTTTCAATCGGTTCATTAGTTCCAGAGATTACCCCTTCATACAAAAAAAAAACTTTATCTCTTTATAATATTAAGTATAGAAAATGCAACTGGCTTTACTCCAACAATTCAAAATTTGGCACAAAACAATTAACAAGGATCGAGCAGTGTTTTCCCAGACACATATACCCCTACTGTATAAACTCATCCACCGAGTAACAACCACCTCTCATTAACAAAACCTTCAAGTGCTTCCCAAATGCTTTGAAATTTCCTATATTATTAGACTCTGCGAGTCTGTTGAATAAAGCAATTTCAGCTTGAGCAGGTAGTTTTGTTGAAGATTTAATCTACGTTTTGACAATCTTAAGTAAACCGCTCTTCTGTTGATATAAGTGAGGCAGTCGCTATTTTGTGCCTCTTAAAAGAAAAAAACATTATTACCTCCATTATATAAATGCAGGGAAGAGTTAAACGGGTTTCCTCTCTAAAAACATCCCTGCATGACTGTCCATTGTTCATATTTGAAATAACACGTATGGCTTTTTTCTGTATGACAAATAGGCTTTAGATTTGCAGTTTAGCTGAATTTCCCACAATATAACACCATAATTTAAATGGAAATATATTAAGCCATACACTGTTTTCACTGTATGTTTAGCTAAGCTTCGAAGAAAATAAATACCAGAAGCTATTTTCCCGCAAATGCTTTCAATATGGTCTAGCCATGTTAGTCCTCCGTCTTTGATTAAGGCTCTTCTTTACCTTGAAGAAAACTCCCGAGTGTAGGGCCTACAGTATGATTTCAATAAAAAGGTCTGACTCAAGCCGCAAAATCGTTGAAACATGCATTCGTATTAACGTGTTTCGGATCGTATTTATAAATTAATAATCTAGGAAAATACTTTAAGTTATAAAGAAGGCCTTATATTTTGTACGTGTTAGCTTAAAATATTGAAATTATTGCTTAAAACTCTCAAAAAATTCACTAAAAATAATAAATGTTTACTCAGTTAAACTGTTGATTAAAAGGAGTTGCCGTCGATATCTTTCAATTATGACAAAAGTACAAAGCCTTTGAGAACAATTTAAGATGTTTTACAAATTTTTAGGTTGAAAAACGGCGTCCAAAACACGGTAGTACGAAGTGCATATTTTTGCTGTTTTACGCAAGGTATAGAAGACCCTTAAACCTAAATCTTAACTGATTTGACTTCTTCTAGTTGCTCTTCACCCATAAAGATATTAGAACCTGAAGTTCTAGCACTCAGACCAAACTGTTTTGGCATTTTTGGAGTTAACTTGTAAATATCAAAGTACTGACCAGCTACACTAATTTGCTCAAAACATTTCAATTCTATTTCATCTAACGTGTTTGCACTGAAGGTGAAAGTCGTATCATATGCTTATTGAACCACATTGTCAATATTAAGAGATGTTGACAAATCATTAAATAAAATAAAACCGAGCCAAGAAATGATCCCTGAAGTACTCCATACTTTAGCTCTGCTTTGTTAAACCGCTCACCAGCAATCACTACTTTCTGTGTTATTTCCGTAAAATATGATTTATCCATCTTAAAGGCAAAAGCCCCTTATGACAATGTATACAAGTTTTTTTAAAGAGTGTTTAAAAATTTACACTTTGATAAGCTTTGGCGACGTCTAAAAAAACAAACCAGGCTAAAATTTACGAAAAAGATTTAATAAATGAATTTGAATTTACACAACCTGCTCGTTATTAGGTTAATGTTTTTATATAAGTTGAAGGTAAACTCAGAAGTTCAATATCATTCAATTAACTCCATTAATCTAATTGCCATGTTTCAATCAACTCTAGGCTAGAGTAGTTATTAAACTTGTCTTCCTTTGAAGAATTCCTCCCTTTATTAAGATTGAAAAATTGAATAAAGTTTCCTATTCTATTTAATTGTCATTATTTATTACACTTATTTACGTAATTACTTATTTTAATAAACACTGTTAATAAATTAATTATATTACTACAGATTTCGTCAAACATTTTCTACGTAATATTAATGACAAACGCCAACAAATAAAGAAAGTTCTTAATTAATTTTAAAATCTTATATTGATTCGCTATGAAATGTCTTTATCGGCCCATTAACTCGTTATTTTTCAACCAATTTGTAGAAATAAAGTGTAATTTTAAACCTCTTTCTGTGCAGATTTACAGAAAAATAATAAATGTCTTAAATATTACTGTGTTTGAAAAAATAACTGACGCTTAAATAATTACGCCATGTCATTTAAACGGGAGAATTTTTTTGTAGGAACTATCCCTTAGTGTGAAGGAACTACTTAATATGGGCTCATGAAAAATTATATATTTATAAACAACTAATAGCCCAGTCGGTATAGGTTAAAACTACCAGTAATTTGCAATATGGCTGATTTTTTTTTATTAGTACCTTAAATTATGTACATTAACATAAAAAAAGTTTACCAGTCTATCGATTTCCCAAAGTCGAAAAAAAATCTATTATCATTTTGTTTTCGATTATCCTTAATATTTCGAGCTACGATGAAGATAGAGAAAAATAAAAAATACCACCGTGTAGATGAGGTATTTTTCAATAAAAAAGGTCATATGTATTTATTTCCTCCGAGCAATGGTTTGTCTGGAAAAAATTCGATAATGCAGGTGTGTATTTTGCAGCAGGGGAAATCACTAAAAGGGGACATCTTATTCATATATGAAGCGTTGGGTCATTCTAAATTGGCCGAATTTTAATATATCGAATTGAAACTTGACATAGGAGTTAAAATATATATTTTAAACATTTATGCTGAGTCTCAGCTTGTTATCTTGAAAATGACCCGATCTAGAGCCACTTGACTCATCAATGGGTTTCTCGATTTTAGGAGTACCGGACCCACAAACTAATTTTAATCGGCTCCAGATTAGAGAATTTTCAAAATATCAACCTGAAAGTTTTTTTACAAGTTAAATATATATATTCAAACAAGTTCAAGGAGTATAAACCTTTTTCATTATTTACTTTTAAAAGCACAAGTAAATTAAAAAAGTATAATCTTAGCCCTTTTTAGATTTTTCATCAAAACGCTTGAGTTGATCAGCTGCAGATTAGTCATTTTTGAAAATATAGTTTTTAAAATAAATATAGCAAAAAAAAATTGTATTTGTAACTTCTATACCAATTTTTAAATCGATATGTTCAAAAATGTCGAAAATGGAGTCGTTGAATCCAAAAGTGTTGTAGTTAAAACGAGATAGGTAAAACAGAAGACTATTTTCAAGCGCCTCGTTTTTAAAAATAACATGAAAAAAATCGTTCATTCTTACTAAGAATATTTATACTGGTGTACTCAACTTGTAAACCAAATTTGGTGTTGATATTTCAAAAATTGACGAAACTGGAATAGATTGAAATTAGTTCGTGGGTCCGGTACTCCTAAAGTCGATAATCGAAATCGACTCCTAGATCGGGTCATTTTCAAGATAACAAGCTGAGACTCGGCATAAATGTTTAAAATATATATTTTAACTCCTACGTCAAGTTTCAATTCTATATATTAAAATTTGGCCAATTTAGAATGCGCCAACGCTTCATATATGAATAAGATGTCCCCTTATAGTGATTTCCCGTGCTGCAAAATACGTACCTGCATTTTCGAATTTTTTCCAGACAAACCATTGCTCGGACGAAATAAATACATATGACCTTTTTTGTTTAAAAATACCTCCCCTACACGGTGGTATGTTTTATTTTTCTCTATCTTCATCCCAGCTCGAAATATTAAGGATTAAGGATAATCGAAAAAAAATGATAATCGATTTTTTTTCGACTTTGGGAAATCGATAGACTGGTAAACTTTTTTTAATGTTAATCTACATACTTGAATGTACTTATAAAAAAAATCAGCCGTATTGTAAATTACTGGAACTTTTGGTCTAAAATTACCTCTACCGATTGGCCAATAAGGACTCCGCCACTGCTCGCTTTTCTCACCAACCCATGCGGCGATCCAATGCAAACAGATTATTGTATACCCTGATATTTTCATAGAAATAACGATTGAGTGGTGACCTTTACATAGCTAAGACAGAGATTGAAGTAAACACGACCAAACCCAATAATTCATATCGTGACATCCGTTGCAATTTAAACGTTAATATTTAAATGATTATTAATCATCATTAAAAAACAAATTTTGATATTACCAACTATAGGAAACAATATAATATGTGACACCAGATGATTGACTTATAATGCAGTGCGCCTTTTGTTTGCTTTTACCTAATCTAAAAAAACTGTTTGTTGTGAAGAATAATTACCAGATTCTAAATTTGCTAAATTGGATGCAAATAACCGTGTTTTGGTTCATTGTAGGCCTAAACTAAAATTATGTTTTTATGCAAATCAGCTATTTTATTTATAATATGTAACAACAGATGTTTTAATTGCATTATAATATAGTAAGTATTTTTATGATTTTTGTTTGTGTTTGCTTTTAGATTGATTTGTTAGTATGGTAAAGATTGTAAACAAACATGTGTTGCTAAGCTTTTGATCCAAACAGCTGTTTTGTCTGATTGAACTCCCGAATGTTCACTTTTTACGCTTTAACATACACATTCCGCAAATTCCTTTCTTAGCGTGCGTCTATGACCCCATAAGAATACATCTTTAAATTTTCGCATTTGTTTGTTCATTAGTTTTTGCTCGACGTTGATTCTATGTCAGCCAGTGAGTCATTCAGCCAGGACAAATATATATATATACACATCATATGCCTGAATAATCTTACAAACAGCCAATAGTTTTAAGTTGTTTCCCCTCTCTATCAGGCATCGTCAGGATAATTAAACACTTAATCACATTACACTAATTAAAAGTTTGTTGTAAAAACATGTTTACACAACAGATAAATCGCACAATTAAAAATACTTAAATAAATATAAAATAACGTCTCTTTCTTTCTTTGTTTCTTTGTCCTCTGTAGACTCAAAAACTATTCGACCAATTTTACTAAAAATTTCACATGTTATCCATAGTAATTTCAGGCGTGTTTAGACATTACAATTATTACTATCTAAGGAATTGAACTGGGGTTGCTACCCCTATACAATACATACAAATTGAACTAACTTTCTGCAACTTATAAAACTCAAACTGCGCAATAAAAAAACCATTTACAATTCGATTACATAATTCAAAGGGATGAAATGGGATAACTACCCTTAAAATTGAATAATCATTTATACAATTACTTTTTCTATATGCACAAAAACTACTCGAATAATTTCACGACAAATTTTCTAGTTTTACACATATTAGTACCAGGATTGTTTATAGGCGTTTCGCTCGCCAAACCATGCGGTGACATATGGTGCTAATGCAAACCACAAATTCCCTAATTTTGTTCATAATTTTTACATTTTTTACTTTCTCACTATAATATAGTATAGAGAAAGTATAGTGATCGCAAAAAAATCGATGTTGAGATTTTTGTGGAAATATCCGTTTTGGTATCCCCTGAGTCCAAAAAAGTGTTTTTTACAAAATGTCTGTCTGTATGTCTGTATGTATGTATACAAAGCTAGAGAGAAAACTATTCGATCGATTTCAACCAAATTTGCACCAGACATCTCAAGTATGACTGTATAGATGCACGAAAAAGGGTTTTGAAAAATTTTGAAAAACAACCCCCTTTTTGGCAAAAAAAACTCCCAAAAAATCAGTTATTATTTTAAACTTCCCGCTACCAATAAAGGGAAGTTAATGATTTTGGTCCGATTTTCGAAAGTCGAGTTTTCATTAAATCTCCACGTTTTGAGGTCCCAGAAAGCCATTCTGACTATTCCCGCCGAGTAGTCCGACCGTGTGTGTGTGTGTGTGTGTGTGTGGGGGGGGGGGGGGGGTGCGTGTGTGTGGGGGTGTGTGTGTGTGGGTATAAATACATTTTTTTACAGTTTCTCAAAAACGAATCAACCGATTGAATTATACGACATGTCATTCGAAAGGGTGTATCAAAACTTAGATCTGATTAGATTTGAGAGTTAATCCATAGAGCCAATCCGAAGAAATTAAAAAAAATAACCTAAATTTTTTTTGAATTTTTATGTTTTTAAAAAATATCTTTAAAGCGTGCAAAACAATCATAATAAAACCATGTATACATTTTTTTGTGCTTAAAAAACTGCGTCGACTGCTTTTTTGAAAATGAAAATCGAACAACGCATTCAAAAGTTATGGTTGTTTAAAAATTCACAAATTTTCGTTTTTTGGTATTTTAACAAATAAACTCATTTTTAAGCGTTTAAAATTCAAACTAAGCGGGAAGTTCTAGCGGTCAACCAATTTCCAGATTTTTTTTATAAAAAAACGGCTCTAACGATTTTGATAAAATTTGGCTTATTTGTAGCCTTTAATATATGCAAAAAACCGCATCTTCCTAAAAATTTTCGTTTAGCTAATAATAATAATAATAACTGATTTTTTGGCCATAAAGGGGGTTGTTTTCTCAAAATTTTTCAAAACCTTTTTTCGTGCATCTATAAAGACCTAATTGACGTGTTTGGTACAAATTTGTTCGAAATCGATCGAATAGTTTTCTCTCTAGATAATAATAATAAAATGTATTAGTTAATCTCCAACTTTAATCAAAAATCACCTCTCCTACCCCACCCTACAAGTCACAGTGAATCTGTTTAATAATTTAAATATGTTTGTGAGAAAGTATGTGCCAGTTCCTGGTACCGTTTATTCAATTTTGGATAGGTATTTTACGGAAATGATGATCGATTATTACAGAGGCACTTGGGTCTAAGTTGTATGGTGGGTGTAGCTGTGCTGACCTGTACATAATATAGATCGGAATAGACATGCAATATCCCCAACATATGCCCGCAAAATTTTCTAAAATTTTTTACAGTCTTAAATATTTTCGGAATAAAAAGTAGCCTTAAATATTCTCTGAAAAGTCTTCTACGTGTTAGCGAAAGTTCCGTCAAAATCGGTTGTGCCATTTAAGAGATTAGCCCGGACAAAGAAACAGACAGACGAGAAATGTATAAATGTGTGTTTAGGTTTTGGTAATGTGTGAATTTGTGATTTAATAACTTTGATCCCCCCAAACCCCCCTAAAATTTTGAATTTTTTCAAACCCTTTCTTAGTAAGCACTTATGGCCCTAGAGGAAGCTACATACTAAATTTCATTCCAATCCGTTCGGTAGTTTTAAAGAAATATTTTTTTAATAACTTTGATTCCCCAAACCCCTCCCCCTAAAATTTCGAATTTTTTCAAACCCTTTCTTAGTGAGCACCTACGGCCCTAGAGGAAGCTACATACCAAAATTCATTTCAATCCGTTCGGTAGTTTTTGGGAAATCGTGATGAGTGAGTGAGTGGTATTTCGCTTTTATATAAATAGATTAGAGGGTTCCGCTCACTGCTTACCAACCCAAAAATTAAAACAGATTATTGTATACTATTCAGTCGTTCTGCTAACACATGAAAAAACGCCTCAAAAACGCAAAGAATAACTGGAAAAACGTCAATATCAGGCGTAATTTGAGGATGATCAAAAACGCATTGAAAACGCAAGGAAAAATGCAAAAAACGCCTATTTCTGGCGTAATTTTGGGAGAATCTCATACATTTTTAACATACTACTTTTAGGCCTTAAACGAACCTAAGTACCAAATTTCAACATTTTCTGCCAATTAGTTCTCGAAAAAGCTGAGAAAACGCAAAAAATCGCTAGAAAAACGCGAATATTGGGCGTATCTTTGGGATGTTTTCAAAATCCGTTCTTAGTGCGCGTCTTAAGGTCCAACTGAACATGCATGCCAAATTTGAACTCATTTGGTTCAGTAGATTTTTAGTTCTGCTGATGAATGAATCAGTGCCATTTCGCTTTTATATAGATAGATAGTATCATTTCATTAAATTTTTCTTCAGTTGTTAATGTATTTGGGTTCGAACTTATATTACTCGCAAAATCTGAAAACATTTTACTTGCACGGTTCATGTGCCACCGTAAAGCGATTTTCTAGATATATTTAGCTCTCCTTTCAATATATTACAAGAGAAATCAAAGATACCTCTTTGATCCCCCCTCTCAAGCTGAAACACAATAACTAAATGCTATCTCAAGGAAAACTATATCAATATACTGTGCATTGTAATGGAGGAAGAAAGGAGAATGTTGAAACACGTGTTATTAAAATAAACAAAACAAAAGCTTACTTCACTGCATCTGACATTTAGATTTCATTTACAAAAGCATATTGCAACTTTGAAAGCGAATACGACGTTCAATTCTGATTCAGGATCGTCTTGTATTTCTGTTACAGTAAAATTAGATTGTTTCTTGTTAGGGAGAGTTGATTCTGCCTAGGAAGAGTAAACTAAAGTGTCAGTAAAAGTCGATTGAAAATAAACAGATCAACTTTTCCTAGGAAGAGTTAACTATGCCTGCTGTGGTTTAGTAAAAGTTGATTCAGAGATGTAGCTCTCCACTGCGCGCGCATATCTTTGTTTTGATTATCCCCTCCAGGCAGTCGCCAATACTCGTCTATTTGTGCAGTAGTGACCAAGGTTTCAGGTTAGGTTAGGTTAGGTTAAACAGTAGCTGATGGATAAATAAACCTATGGATAAGATAACAGCTGTGAGGATGTTGCAACTTCACAATCATTTGGAAGTGGACAAGGATTTTTAAATGCAAACAGAAGTGCATGTGTTAGAAGAAAGATGTGCTCTGCAACTCAAAGTGTCACAAATATTTATCGTGCTGTAATAAATAATAAACATTTGTTATCTCTCTTTGTATTATAAAGGTTTGCTTTTTTATTTGTTAGTAGACCGTTTCCTTGCAATCATTCAACTTTTACTAACTCAATTCAGTAAGACTATACTTTCCCTAGGTATAGTCAACTCTGACTAGTAAATGTTAATAAAAATTCTTCACTTTTCGCTTTTAATCAACTTTAACTCAAAAGACCAGTAAGAGTCGACCTTACCTAGGCAGAGTCAACTCTTATTGGAGAATCTACTTTGCCTGAAACATATCTAACGTTTTCCTTGTAGGTTGTTTTTTTAATAACCTGAACATAAATGATGACAAAAGGGAGCACAAATATTGTATTCTCGATATCTTTTGAAAATAATGAAATCACACGGACGAAGCTACTGGGGATATGCTCGAATATCAGGCATACATTGAAACCCTGTATATCCAAATCTTTGTAAAACATCATCTCGTGTAATTCATTTGTTAACGAAGCTGAAATATTGTGTTAGCCAGGAGGTACTGATAACTTGGTATTTTGGTCAATAAAAACTTTTGAAGCGATGCACGAGGTCATACAATATTTATATTTCCAGCAACAGAATTTTGCCCTCAAACGTTATATTTAAATATTTGGTTTTTGGAATATTAGAGCCTTCGCCCCTGCTCGTTTCGCTAACCAGCCCCCACTGGCTGTTTCACAGTTTGTCATCTAGTTCGTGGACAAGCAAATGCAAACAGATTATTTTATACTCTGATATTTTCACGGAAATGATGATTGATTAGGAGAGATGCACTTGGATTGGTGAAGGGTGGTAGGGTTAACAGTACCCTAGATTCTGACTCATGCTCAGTAGGGTCGGAGTTTTTGCGTGTATGATAGGAATTCCTATACAGGTTTCAGTTTGATACCCTTAGATATAATACAACCTGGTGCGGATGAGGTAAATGTTTTACCGTTCTATAGCACTTAGAAGGAAGTCGTTTTGTTAAATTTAAGGTAAGCAACAGCTTTTACCTTCAATGTCTATTAGAAATGTTGTCCAGTCTACCGTTATCTTTTCTTCGTAAAACGCATTTTTTACATTTTAAGCCCCATAAATATTCCCCTAAGGTCACCAAAGATCACAAGATGTAAGTGATGGCATAAACTACAATTTTCAAAAATTATACAACAATGTCATTCAATTTTTTTTGTATTCCAATTTTTCTGTTTCAAACCTACCACTTTCCTTTTAAACCCCTAACCCCTTTTTGGGAGGGGCTGGAAGGTCGCGAAATTTGTTTTTCTTTATTCTTATGTTAAAACGAGCCTTTGCGCCATATTTTAAGTTTCTAGCATGATTTGAATGATTTGCGTTTACCCTTATTTTTTGTCCATAAGACGAAATCTAAAGCCCTTTAAATAATGTCATATTATAAGGTCTTAATAAAAAGGTATTTTCTTAAGATATGACTTTCCTGTTTAATGGTTCTTTAAAAACTCCATCGTTTACCCGCTAAAGCAAAAACCTTTTGACCCCCTTCCGGAGGGGGGAAATTTTTAGACTTTTCTACAATGTTTATGATAAATAGAACCTGTGTGCAAAAGATCACATCTGGGTGTATTCCAATGGAAATGTTATTTTACCTGTATTAATATAAGGGTTCCGATTTTTAAAATTTAAACAAAACTTGATCTTCTCTTCTTGTAAAGCTATGAAACAAAATGGCGGATAGAAGGGAAACTATGCGTTTTCATACTTATACTTATAAGAACTTTTATTTGTTTATGATTGGAAGACTTCGTCAAAGTTTCTAAACACCCTGTATAACCCAAGACGTGATAAAATAGTTGTGACTAGGTTCCATTACCTCGTTGGTCACATGACTCGGGAATGGGGTGTAAGTACGTGTAGAGGGAGTGTTGTGAAAACTACTTGATAGTGAAGAGAAGTTGTACAAGTGGTGATGGAGTGACTGGGGGTGAGTTGTGCGTGCAGTGAACGAATTATTGTACGCGTGTACTTCTAGTGTCTTGAGGGGCCCACACAAGGTCAGTATAACTGCGCTGTTTATCACGTGCGACGTCATGTCTGAGCTATAAACTGACGAAACTGCGCAGTTCTGACAGACTTTTAAGCAGGCTTTTGGACCGATA
>JAGFPH010002426.1:27730-46351 GCA_018207615.1 Philaenus spumarius | reverse complement strand
GGCTAATTTTGTACATTTGTTGAATTATGTTTTTGTTTTATCTTCTTCATTTTTCCATAATAATTATTATTGTAAAGTTTTGTTGTGCACGGCTAATTTTGTACATTTGTTGAATTATGTTTTTGTTTTATCTTCTTTATTTTTCCATAATAATTATTATTGTAAAGTTTTCTTGTGCACGGCTAATTTTGTACATTTGTTGAATTATGTTTTTGTTTTATCTTCTTTATTTTTACATAATAATTATTATTGTAAAGGTATATTGTACACGACTCGTATCCACGCACAGGCCTCGTGCCCATGTGGGCACTAGTCCATAGATCTAAATTTATTTAATTAATTACTTTTATGTAAAATACTATTTGAATTAAATACACGAGTTATAACTCGAGCGAAGCAAACACAGGATCCCCTAGTTTACAAGATACAAACTAGACTTACAGTATGTAATCCCATTAACTAGACAAAACACAACACTCCCTTAATGACGAAAGTAATATCAAAGACAGACAGAATAAAAGAATGGATTTTCCACTGCTAACATGAACACGAGAAATACAGACAAGATTTTGAGTAACACTCTCCGTGTCTAATGACAATGTAGGCTTTTGTGTTTTCGACACCCTCCCTTTGCAGAGAGAGGGGTGTAATGAGGAGCATTTTGTACGGGGACAATTATAATGCACGTTACGTGGCGAGGTAGGCAGTTTGGAGTGGTATGTGAGTGTATGTCCTATTCTTACTAAAAGCTATTTTCACTGTTTTTTCCAGCTACTAAGGCTGCATAACATTTTTTTTAAACTCAGTTTTTGGTACCTCATTATTTTTAGGTTCAGAAATTAATATAATATTGGCCTAGAAATAAAGCTTTTAAAAAAACCAAATTTACTTTAAAAACACAGCATTATTAGGGAATTTACTGGGAAAGATGAGCTACTTCCGAGACTGTTATGGTGAGACCTAAGGTCGGGAGTGGTAAATGAACACGTTTTGGGGTGTCAATAAACATGTTTCATATATATACTGTGTATTATGTACAATATGAATTTATGAGTTCGCTCTATAACGGCCACATTTTACTTAAGATTTGGTTCAAGTTTGGTATACACTTTGGTTTTTGGTATACACGTTGGTTTGAATTTATTACTTACAAAATGTGAAAGACTTGGCATTCGAGGACAGCCACTTCTGTGGCTAGAATCGTTTATTTACAATAGAACACAATGTGTTACTGTTGCAGGAAGGCTGTCTAAAATGTCGAAATTAAAATATGGTGTACCTCAAGGGTCAGTTCTTGGACCAGTTTTGTTCTTAATCTTTATAAATGATTTGTCATCAGCAGTATATGTGGATAGATTAATTCAATTTGCTGATGATACAACTTTAATATTCAAAGCAGATTCTCTCCAAAATCTAGAGCAAAGGGCTTTTGTACAGGTCAATGCTACTTATCAGTATTTCACTGAAAATAATTTGGTAATCAATCCAGAAAAAAACAAATATTTGAATTTTAGTTTAAAACCAAACACTTTTCAGACATTAAGTGTCTTTCTTGGAGAAAAAGAACTTGAAGAAGTAAATTCAATAAAGTTCTTGGGTCTTACCATAGATAACAAGCTGACCTGGAACTATCGTGTCAATAGCATCAGTGCTAAAGTTAGTTCAGGAATATTTGGATTAAGAAATTTAAAATTATATTGTAACTCTTCAGTTCTTTTAACAGCTTACTATGGTCTAATCTACCCACATCTGAGCTATGGACTTCTACTTTGGGGGAATTCATCAGTTCAGAATATGCAAAGAGTGTTTGTCCTACAAAAAAAAAGCTATAAGGCTTATAGCAGGTATAAATAAACAAAAATCTTGTAAAAAATACTTTAGAGAATTGAGAATTTTAACACTTCCTAGTATGTATATAATGGAAGTAATTCTCTATTTTAAATATAAGTGTGATCTTGTTCAGAACAAGGACATACATAATTATAACACCAGGACCGCTTGCAACTATCGTGCTAATCGGCACATGTTGAATTTATATAGTAAACTTCCTTTGCAAGCAGGTCCTTTATTCATGAATAATCTTCCCATTAAAATAAAAAAGATACAAAATTGAAATTCTTTTAAAAATAGCCTTAGGCAACTAATTTTGTCTGGATCCTTTTACTCTGTGGAGGAGTTTATGTGCCATGATTTTGGGTCTAGTTCCTTTTGAAGATCCTCTGAATGTGAAGTCTGATCTTCCCTTTCAAATGTTCTTGGTTGGGTCCTTAAAGGTTTTCTATTGTTGTTGTTATTATTATAATTAATTATTATTGTTGTTGTTATTATCTATTGTGGGTTTTTATTATTGTTACTTTGTCCTCAGCGGAAATGAAATTATTAAAAAAACTGTGAATTATTCTATGTAGATTTTTAAATGACTAGTATTGGTTACATGTATATGTTTTATTGTATGGTTATTATTTTTGTAAGTTACAAATATATATATTGTTAGTATTGTTATATTGTTGACTTGTCTTATACAAATATTTATCAAAGAGACCAATAAATGATTGATTGATAAGTTTTTTAAGTCGTTCGGACGAGTTCATTAAGGTGCGGCGGCTATACACACCCGTCACGTCAAGTCACGTCACGTCACATCCCGTCTTTTTTCCAGAGGTATGCTCCCTGTGTAGTTAGCCAAAAATTCCAACAGCCTGAAGTAAAAACCTTTTTTTAGTTTCTTCGTACAAGAATGGAACTATTTTGGGGTTTTCTAAAAACAAATATATAGGAGATATTCTGCAAATTTTGTTTATAGCCCATCTGGTTCCCCCAAAATCGATCAAAACGTATTCAACCTGTTCAAATCCACGTGGGGATTTCATCGTGGACCCGTTGTCTGATCCAAAGCGTGTTTGTCCACTGCGAGCGAAGCGAAGCAGTCCACAATCCGAGGCCAGTAGGTCGAGGTACAAACTCGCTAAGCGTCGCATGAGCCGGGGCTGGAGGCTGAGGTGCAAACAAATTCTACTAATATATTTCGTCACTCTGTCAGCTATTCAGCGCTTTCATGAGTAGACCAATTTCCGAAACAATTGGTTGAAACTCTAAAACATATAAACGAGAAAGCAACCGGAAACGCAAGCGCTTCTCTCTATAACCGTATCTAAACAGTGCAATTTCTTGCAGCTGAGCGCTTTGCCATTGCCTCATTTCAAACCATTTTATAAGTCTATCTTTTGTAATTGAGTGTTGAAAAAAAATTGAATATTCTTTATAAAATTTCGGATCCGGCTTGCAAATTACTTTTGTGTCAGGAAAAAAATTCAAACTTTGTACTTACAAAATGTAAATTAAATAACAAAAGAAAAGCATACAAAAGATAGACTTATAAAATGGTTAAGGGTCTGCTCCCGTAAACGAGAAAGCAACCGGAAACGCAAGCGCTTCTCACTATATCCCTATCTAAACAGCGCAATTTCTTGCAGCCGAACGCTTTGTCATTGCCTCATTTCAAACCATTTTATAAGTCTATCTTTTGTAATTGAGTGTTGAAAAAGAAACTGAATATTCTTTATAAAATTTCGGATCCGGCTTGCAAACTATTTTTCATTATACATTTTTTATTGTGTTAGGAAAAAGATTCAAACTTTGTACTTACAAAATGTCAATTACATAACAAATCAAAAGCATTTAAAAAAAATCTAAAATGCAAAACGGATGCGTATTGTATTTGTGCTTAAAATGAGACCTTGCAAACAATTTTATGATAAAAAGTAAACGAAATAAATGGTTTGAAATTTAATATTGCTCTTATGGGATAAAAATCCAAGATGGCCGCCACTACAGCAGACCCTTAATTTTGAGAATTTGCTCAACGCAAGCCAGCGGTTCAGCTGCGTGATCAAATTATTTTACCGACAGTTAAAACATAAAGGCACTACGGTGGATTTCAGTAGTCTACAAATTTCGCTCTTGGGAGTGAATGTTATCCAGCTAATAAAGTTGTCTCTGTTTTGTTCCACACTGGCAGAAATACCAATTTATTCAAATCCAGCGTACTTAACATGCAGAGAAATAAGTTTATTTTTAATTATTTCTTTTACAATGTGTTCCATTTATAGAATTATATTTTATTGTTACATTGATTTAATACGAGTAATAATATATTTGAAGGATATCTTATCTTCTAAAGCGAGAGATAATTGTCTGTCTGCTAAATGGATCTGGAATCTCCGTCTAAGGATTTTTGATTTTTTGATTTTATATGGGGCTGTTGGCCACGAGAAATCGATTGGAAATGGTCACCAGTCTGGGAAAATTCGTTTTCTACGTCTTTTTATTAAATTAAAAAGTGAAATTTGTCCATTTTAAACAATACAAAGCACAGCTGATGCAAATGTTTTCAATGTCATTACAATAATCATCTGTTTTCTTTTAAACGAAGAACAGCTGATGCAAATGTTTTCAATGCCATTACAATAATCATCTGTTTTCTTTTAAACTGTATTTTATTAGAGGTAAGCCTAATGTTGTATCTATTTATAGTTACCATGGCAACGAATACTTCTGCTAAATAAACATACCCTTTATTTAGATGTTTAATGTTATAGGCCTAACCTCAAAACTCAATAATCCAATATTTACTATTGAAATCATAGCCCTGCTTATAATCGAGCTTTAGCTCGGTCTCCTGATACTACGAATAAAAAAATGAGAAAACTAATTTTAAAAATTTGGAACCTTACAGTATAAGTTTGTTTAACGAAAAGGGCAAGATGGCGTACATTACCAAAACTAGTGTTCACCCTGGGTAATTTACAATATAAACTTATCCTATATAAATTATAACTGTTACATATTTTCAATGTATTACATATATAATACATACCATACGAGGGAAAAACGATGAGAGTCACTAGGTACAGGGGAATAACGATGAGAGTCTTTACGTTTATGTAAATAAACAACGTACCTGTGCTTGGTTTTTGTCTCCTTGCACAAACTTTTATTTTAAAACATAGGCCTCAGTACAAAAATTATTATTATAAAATTACAATACAATATTATGAAAGCAATTTTCCATTGGTTGTTTATGGGTTTAAGTTTTCCTTGCGTTTTTCCTCTTATTTGTTGAGGGGGTTTCTATTATTACAGCAGACTCCCTAAAAAAATTCATGCCAATATAAATAGCTGTAAATCTAATGTAGGTAAGACAATAAATTAGGCCTAATTCTGATTAATCAGTGGTTAGGTTAGGTTTTCTACATTTAAAGGCGTAAAAAAAACTACACTAAATTAGGCCTAGTTCTGATTACAGTGGTTAGGTTAGGTTTTCTCAATTTAAAAGCGTAAAAAACTACACTATCTTAAATCATGGTTGAAATAAAATTGTAGTACACCGATAATACAGTAATAGCTGTTTTACTTACCCGAAGACTTCAGTAATGTTGGCGTCATTGTTCACATCCCTGGATTTAGTAAAGGTTAAACTCTCATAATATAGTTGAGATTCCTTAGTTAAGAATTTTTTCAGAACTTGCAAATCCTCAAATTTTGACTTAGAGGAATTTTTTCATTGGACAATTCCGCTGGTCGTGCTTCTAGCTCTCTTATCATTTCAATGACAATTTCCTTCTTCTTTTTGGGTCGTTTAGATGGCTTAGCGGCATCTGCACTCTACTGTACAAGTGACACACTTATAAAAGGTCCATTGTACGATTCACGAAACAAAATCATTTTTGGTTTGTCAGCGGTGACCTCTAACTCCCTAATAGGTCTCGACGGAAAGGGACACTTTCCTTTAAAGTCCAATGTTTGAAAGAAAGCCGTCCAACTGAAAAAAAAAAACAGACTGGTCACACTAAAACACATCAAATGGGTTAGTCTTTACTCTTGCATTGGCAATGACAGTGATCCAGTCATCTGGAACTTCACAATAAGACTTTTGGTTAACTAGTCCCATATTACGATCACATTCCATATATGAATGGCCCCGTACAGGAAATACCATTATCAAAATGTCAAGCCGACCACATACATGAACAATAAAATATGCAAGCCTAAACAATGTAAAGTTTTTATTTTGTCCTGCGCATGAGTCACAAAATATTGTCAAACGGCGAACTTCTGGCTTGAGAAAGTTAAAAATAAAGTGATAGAGCAAAGACGATACTTCGTCCGAGCCTTTATGACCGGCAGTTTCATCATACACGTAAAAGAAACTATCTTGAGTTGACAGAACATGTATATTAAAAAGATAGTATGAAAGTTGACGCCTGTAGTACACGTCATTCGTCGATATGTTTGGTGTATTTAGGTTTTTCTGGTAATCCATGCAAATGCCTTCTATTACAATTGACTTTTGGGCTTGTTTTCTTACTGAACGTTTTACTTCATAGAAAGATTCTGCTTTTCTCAAATGCAGTTCTTGTATGCTTTTCAACTTTTTCAGTTCATTTTCAAGTGTTAAAATATTACTTGGATTACGATCAATTTGTTTTTGTAGGTCTTGTTCACGTACTTTATACTGGTCACAAGTACTACACGTATCAGTACGTGGATATCCAAAACCTATTGAATATAGTATTGAATATGGTTCTATAAGAGTCATATGAGACTGGATTACTGGGATATTTTTCAGAGTATAAGTTATGAAGCTTTTTTTATGTCTAAAGTTTCAGACAAATAGATCTTTCTTGAGTCATGTCTACTGTAGTGTGATCGCCGACCTTTAAGTGATCTTATAATTATGTTCATGAACCTTGTCTACTGTTTCCTGAGAAAGTTCATGAGGCCTATTACTATGACATCACCGCCCATCCTTTACTATAGCGCCTTTAGTAGTAAGCATTGACTGCAGAGTTTGTACTCTTCGCGGTGTTATACCATGAATTGATATAAAGGCTTTGTAGCAAACAGGGGTTTCAATTAGACTTCCATCTTTTAGATATCTTATTTTATAGCTATATGCATAGGTATGACTGTCGGGGTTATCTTTTCTAGGCCTGCACTGTTTTACTAATGAGGATGTTATTAGGCCACCTAAATAAAGATTTTGTTCGATGTAATCATTAATTTCATTAAACTTTCTTATAACTGACAGTCTGGTACATTCATCTATGACATCAAAACACTTAAGTCTAGAACAGTAACAATTAGGTCCTACCTCATAGCTCTGTTTTAATATCTTTCTCTTAACTTCTGTGAGTCTTTCTAATTTTGGTTTCTTTTTCGGTGCTTGCTCAGCTTCAGCTACAAACTCCATCACGTTCAAAACTTTTTAAAAGCTTAAAAGCACCGAAAAAAGATTATCACTAATAAAAATTAATACAGTAACAACCACTTCCACTGTACATTAGAACAAACATAACCTCAAATGCCAACTGAACTGGCAACCACACATGATTAAGTAACAACAACAAAGGAACAGCTGCTGTAAAACTGACTCTCATCACTCTTTCCTCTGTAGCAACTGACCCTCATCGGTTTTCCCTCTTACATGAATTCTTTGCTATTGAATATCTGTGGACCCTCATCGTTTTTCTCTAAAGTGATTTCACAGTGTTTTTCTATTGTATCCAAGCAACAAGTTAGTGTAAATAACTAAAAAATGAGATTTTTTTGACTCTCATCGTTTTTCCTCCTGACCCTTCTTAATAACACCACAAAACGTGTTCTGGGGACCAAGATTGGTGCTCATGGACTACCTAATTTTCATCGAAGCAGGTAAACACTAATTTTCATTGACACTAAATTGAAGAAGGTAGAGAGCAATTGGTACAAGCGTAAAATTAGGTGGGAGGGCAAAGAGTCCTGGTACCAATCAGAAAAAGCCCGGGCTCTTTGTACGCCTTTACGAAATATTGTTCTGGCCCTGGACATTACATTAGGTTGAGGAAGTAATTAGAAATTTCTGTGGAAGTAATTTCAAACTTCAATAATTCTATAAAAATAAGCATAGCCCTTGTCTTTCTTGTTTTAAAGAAAAGGAGTTATTATGTTTCTCAAATTTCTTTGTAATAATAAGTAGAACTAGGGGAGACCCCTGCGTGCTCTGAACGCTAACCCCCGATGGAACTTTCTAAAAACAAATGTTAGTCTATGTTTTATTTATAATAAAGGTGTAGGATTAATAATAACCTCAAAACTAAGACGGTAAATAATGTTAAATGTTTAAATCAAATTATTTCGTATATTATCAAAAAATAGGCCTACTATTAATTATAATATGTTTTATGTATTTTTAATAAGGATAGAACATAGTTTTTTCTTATTTTTAAATTCCATAACGCAAGTTTTTATTGGTTTGTGTGTGTTGAAACATGTGTTGGTTCGGTCTAAGCCTAACATAAAATATTAATATTTTCAACTAAGCTGGACATCCGAATCAACTGTTTTATCTGTTATTTGATTCAATTGGTTGCTATGGTAATGAATGTAAATACATTCAAGATGTGTGTTGGTACAACATTAGTCTAGGCCTAACCTAAAATTATGTTTAATTTATTTTACCTGCCTTAACGGCAACATACATAGTATTTAATTTATGTTTTTGTCCATATTTAATTTTTCGGTAAATGCAATATATGCGATGCATCGTTGAAAGATACTGGCCACTAATGATTTTCTCTAAGCCAGCTGCTTCCTTTTGCTACAATTGTCTGTTCTTAGATGAACAATCACGTGTTTTAATAATCAACTGTTTAGGGAAACTTAAAAGGATGATAAAATACGTTTTAAAAAGTTCTCTTATTACATTCTAAATGAAATTATTTAAAAAATGTCAGTAAATTGTGCAAATATAGAATGATTGAGCTTTCATTTAAAACAAACCGCGTGTAAAACGGTTCAGTGGAAACCTTAAATGAACTCTTCAAAGAAGTACAAAGTTAAAATTTTACCCCATGTTAAATTGCCATAAGAAAACTTCTAATCTTGTTTTTTTAAATAGTTACCGACCAGATACCAAAATCTAAGATAAAATGTGCAAATATAGGGGTTATGCCCTTTCATTTGACACTACCCGCGTGTCAATCGGTCCAGTGGAAGTCTCACACGTTCTTCCGGAAGATTTTTAATTTTGTGTTTTAATATATAGGATGAAAATTTAAAAAGAAATAATGTTTGAAGTTGTTAAAAAATAAAATAGCGGTCGGATGGAAATTTAAGCGTTCCGGGACTTATGTTCATGGAAATGTTTTTACTGATCTTGATCCAAGAACACGAGCGAAGGTTTAAACGATTTTTGGAAAACACAATTCATGGAAGATTGAACGCATTTAATTTAAGAAGTATTCTAAATTGAATATACTAATAATCTTTTCAAAAGTTTTGTTCATATCTTGCGCCTACTTTTTTTAATCATCTCTGTGTTGGAATGAAAAGTTCCCAGAATCACGTTCCGTAATCTTCGTCGTAGCTTTCCTAGTGAAAATGAAAACATACATTCTTTTTTTTGAGTGTCTGATAATATCAGAGAAAGATAATATATTATAGTGGCACTACCTCTGCTTTTGTGTTTAATTTAAAATTGATTTACTAGTGTGGATATTTGTTTGCAAAATTGTTTGTCATGCATATATTTTACATAAATGTATATGTTGCAGTAGATTTCACCAGATTTTCAATACTTTTTGAATTTCCTTCCCACTTAAAAAAAATTTGTGCTTGAGACCACACGGGAGAAAGTGGTACACGGGGCGATATTCTGATGAATAAAAAATATATTATGGAAATTATTATTAAGCTGGACATTTGAATCAACTGTTTATCCGTAATTTTATTCAATTGGTGGCTATGGTAATTGATGTAAATACATCCAAGAAACATGTGTTGGTTCATCAGTCTTAGGCCTAACCTAAAATTATTAAAGATTATACATTTGAATCAACTCGTTTTATCTGCTATTTTATTTTAATGGTTGTTATGGTAATGAATGTAAAAACATTCAAGAAACATGTGTTGGTTCGTCAGTCTAGGCCTAACCTAAAATTATTAAAGATTATACATTCGAATCAACTCGTTGTATCTGCTATTTTATTTTAATGGTTGTTATGGTAATTAATGTAAATACATTCAAGAAACACGTGTTGGTTCATCAGTCTAGGCCTAACCTAAAATTATTAAACATTATACATTCGAATCAACTCGTTTTATCTGTTATTTTATTTTAATGGTTGTTATGGTAATGAATGTAAATACATTCAAGAAACACGTGTTGGTTCATCAGTCTAGGCCTAACCTGAAATTATTAAAGATTATACATTCGAATCAACTCGTTTTATGTGTTATTGTATTTTAATGGTTGTTATGGTAATTAATGTAAATACATTCAAGAAACACGTGTTGGTTCATCAGTCTAGGCCTAACCTGAAATTATTAAAGATTATACATTCGAATCAACTCGTTTTATCTGTTATTTTATTTTAATGGTTGTTATGGTAATGAATGTAAATACATTCAAGAAACACGTGTTGGTTCATCAGTCTAGGCCAAACCTGAAATTATTAAAGATTATACATTCGAATCAACTCGTTTTATCTGTTATTTTATTTTAATGGTTGTTATGGTAATGAATGTAAAAACATTCAAGAAACATGTGTTGGTTCGTCAGTTTAGGCCTAACCTGAAATTATACATTCGAATCAACTCGTTTTATCTGTTATTTTATTTTAATGGTTGTTATGGTAATTAATGTAAAAACATTCAAGAAACATGTGTTGGTTCATCAGTCTAGGCCTAACCTGAAATTATTAAAGATTATACATTCGAATTAACTCGTTTTATCTGTTATTTTATTTTAATGGTTGTTATGGTAATTAATGTAAATACATTCAAGAAACACGTGCTGGTTCATCAGTCTAGGCCTAACCTGAAATTACTAAAGATTATACATTCGAATCAACTCGTTCTATCTGTTATTTTATTTTATTGGTTGTTATGGTAATGAATGTAAAAACATTCAAGAAACATGTGTTGGTTCGTCAGTCTAGGCCTAACTTAAAATTATTAAAGATTATACATTCGAATCAACTCGTTTTATCTGTTATTTTATTTTAATGGTTGTTATGGTAATGAATGTGATAACATTCAAGAAACATGTGTTGGTTCATCAGTCCAGGCCTAACCTAAAATTATTAAAGATTATACACTCGAATCAACTCGTTTTATCTGTTATTTTATTTTAATGGTTGTTATGGTAATTAATGTAAATACATTCAAGAAACACGTGTTGGTTCATCAGTCTAGGCCAAACCTAAAATTATTAAAGATTATACATTCAAATCAACTCGTTTTATGTGTTATTGTATTTTAAAGGTTATTATGGTAATGAATGTAGAAACATTCAAGAAACATGTGTTGGTTCATCAGTCTAGGCCTAACCTGAAATTATTAAAGATTATACATTCGAATCAACTCGTTTTATGTGTTATTGTATTTTAAAGGTTGGTATGGTAATGAATGTAAAAACATTCAAGAAACATGTGTTGGTTCGTCAGTCTAGGCCTAACTTAAAATTATTAAAGATTATACATTCGAATCAACTCGTTTTATCTGTTATTTAATTTTAATGGTTGTTATAGTAAAGAATGTAAAAAGAAACTCGTGTTGGTTCATCAGTCTAGGCCTAACCTAAAGTTAATTTTATGTATTTCTGATGCATTATTACATAGAAATATTAGCTTTCTGCACTTCTTCATCATTTAAACTTCAACTGGGCCAAATTTAATACTCCTCCGTCCGCGTAATTTCGTAACAAAGTTTTTACTACACGTAATAATATATAGATACTCTGCTATATATACATGTGAACTAAACATATAGTAGAGCGTGCATGGCCGTAGCCAGGAAAACTTTTGGAAGGGGGGTGGGGGGCGTCAGGTCAGGCCCGGGAATTTGAATTTAAACCCTTTTAACACGTTCACTGCTAAGGACTCACATGTGAGCTTGACACTGAACATTATGGGAAGCGGCCAACCCCCGTACTGGGGGTATTTTTAATACTCAATGCATTGCTTGCTTCGCACGCCGACCCTATATTGGGAGAATTTTCAATACACAGAGCATTGCGTGCTTCGCACGCCAACATCCGTAGTGGGAGTATTTTCAATACACAGAGCATTGCGTGCTTGGCACGCCAACCTCCGTGTTGTTAGTATTTTCAATACACAGAGCATTGCGTGCTTCGCACGCCAACCCCCCGTGTTGGGAGTATTTTCAATTAATTTTTACTACTAAATTGTGGGAGGGGGGGGGTTATGACCCCCTAACTCCATCTCGCTACGGCCTTGAGAGCGTGACGGAATAGAGCGTTTCAGAAAGTGCGTGACGGTAAAATCCGATTCACCGTCAGCAAACATTTTGTGGACGCGGTGTGCCTTTAGAAGTTTACACACAATCACAAACCCACGAGCTCTGCAGGTTAACACAAAACAAGAGACGTTTATAAAACAAATAAAAACATTTGATTTGATTCTTTTATCTGATTGGACAAAGAGGGACGTTTAAAATGAACCCAATAAAGAACGTGTTACGACATTACAAACAACAAACAAGCTAACGAATGTCCATCAAGCCAAGACGCCCGACTTCGCCCTTGTAATTGGCTAGGGGTGGGGTGCATCTCATGCGTCACATGGGGTGGGAGGCTGGGATTGATAGCGGCACTTTGTTGTTAGTCATCCTTGATCACAATATCGTCATCTGATAATAAACAGCTGCGACGAATAATCGAGCGTATTATTTGATAGGGATTTAGGAGTATACATTATTTATCTTTATTAGGCTTCGGGGGGAGAGAAGGTGTTCTTAGAATTCGAGTTTGTGTTGATAAGGTGAGAATATGTTGGATTTATTTGTGAGCGAGAATAAGAGCGATACTCGATGTTCCCGGTTGAAATTAGGAATCATAAGAAGGCTTTAAAAAAAAATCATTCTGAGATCAGGTCTGACACAAAGGCTATCACACACATAGGGGTCTCAATCCCGGACCAAAATTTCAATTCCGGGATTTCGGGATTGACTGAAGACAATCCCGGGATCCCGGGATTAGTCCCGAGATCCCTTTTTTCTAAAAAATGTAGCATATAGAGCTGTGTAATGACAACGTTAATACAAGTTGTATTCGCATTCAAAACAAACTACTACATAGTTTCTAAAACTAGTTTAATCTGAGGAACATTACGTATTTTTAAACTGTTATTTTGCCTAATACGACGTCGGCAGTCGGCACAACGTTTCGACTCGGTTAACTTCGCGATCGCGTCTCGCACGGTAATAACAGCACGGAAACCCAATAGCAACTGAAAATATTGGTGACCAGATTCGGGAATCAGGAAGTTTAATAATACATATATCGAAGGGATGATTTGTGGGAATAAAGCGCAGAGGAAGCTCTGAGCGATAAGGAGACTATTCAGTGCGGATCCGGTTTCGGGTGTATTCCAGGAAAGGAGTTGCCACTGTTGGATTTAGTAAACATTTCGACTTAGTTTTATTGAAGACCTGGATTTAGTAACATTCCCATTTCGACGACTTTTTTTCTCGTTCTATTGGTGGGCTGGAATCAATTCGAAGACGCGTTCAAGTGTTCGGCGAGTTACTAAATCCAGGTCTTCAATTCCTCCTAAAGGATGTAAATTTATAGAAAATGAGATACTTTACTATAATTTATGACATTAAATAATTAAATACCAAACTTTGAAATTTTATTTTCACAAATAAGTTTTTAAAGGCGATTTTTGCAATAAGTAAAAATAAAAATCGCACAAAAATCGTAAAGAAATTTTGTTTTTGCAATCTAGTCAATCCCGGGATTGAGATACTCTAATCCCGGGATTACTAGGTTCCCAAAAGTGACCGGGATAACGAATCCCGTTATTGAGAACCCTATGCGCACACAATGCAAGGGCAAACGGGAATTTTATGAAAATCATATGTCTGTTTTATTACGGAGGTGCTCAAAGTATACACCGACCATCAAAGGACGATTCGCCATTTTCGCAGTTTTGAAAAAAGTTGGAGTGAAAGGACTTTTGGATAATCCGCGGCGTGCCTTGCCGGTCGGCGAGCACCACCGTGACTAAGACGGGAACGGAACCATTCGCCATTTGAGTTTTGACTACTGTGGTGACAAGTGGATGTAGGTGTACTTATTTCTTTGGTACAAAATTATGAACAGCTACATACTATTAGGCTACATATAACTCTGAAGTTCAGGTTCCAAAATGTTCAGAAAAGATTCAAATTTGTCATGAGTCATCCTAAAGTATTCGGAAACTTTGCGTCGTCCTCAACTAGGTCTGGAAAAAGAGTGTCGTACTAGCCAAAGGTAATCATTTTCGTGTTAATATTATGAGCCCAAAATCGAGGTTTCTTTTCCTCAAGAAAGAAGTGCACGCACTATATCTGGCTCTGCATCAACTTCCATCGCACTTTGTCGTTTGATTCTTATCCCGTAAGGTGGAACAGACCAGCATATCTGTCTTAGGCTATCAGGATTCTCAATAATGCAACACGTGTAACTATCAAGAAACATAATTTCAACAAATTTCTCCTAACTGCCAACAAATTAACTTCAAATACCCTTACAAATTTCCTAAGTCTTATCGCAAAAATTTGTTTGTTATTAAATATTTTTTTTTAAACAGTGCACGTAAAAACTTTCTTGAGGTCCTTCATCATATTTATATAATATTTTGTTGATGGGGACCAAACGATACAAGCAAATTTCAACCCTGATCTAACTAGATTACATTAAGAACTACAATATTACTAAAATCCTTTCTCGACCGACAAATAAAACCATATGTAGAATAAGCTCTCTTTAACCCTACGCCCTACAACTGTCTAAGCTATTTTTCTGCAATACCAAGCCATTTCGGTGCATGTGCAAGCATATTTTTAAAAATTCGCCAAATATACTAATTATAAACCAATTCAAAAGTGTTCCATAGCTTTTTTGTAGATAACGGTTTAAAGAATTCATATGTGCCAGTTAAAAATTGATTGATGTAAAATTTACAAAGTTATTAGCTCAAGAAACAAAAATTGTTCAGTAACAAAAGTTCAAACTTTAGGCCTACATAAAAGTAGTAAACATTTTTTGTAATTTTTTCAAAATATACAAAAGTTTTTTAATTTAGTTCTAAATAGAACTGTATAAAACATATATCAATTTAAAACTTCTTATTTTGAAAATACCAGTTTTTATGTTCCTACTACAAGACTGCTAACAAAACTAGGCCTAGTTTGAAGAGTAATTTAGGAATATATGCTTTGCCCAAAAATGAAATATTATTATAACAAAGTGAAAGTAAAAGTATTAGAGAATAAATAAAAAAATTGAACTGTAAACTTGTAAATTATTATTTCATAAAAGTATTTGACTTAGCTTTACTTGAATCACAAAATGAGATCAAACAAATTAAACCCCTCGCGCACGTAGTCTATACAACATAGTGTGTGACCGTTGTAACGGTTGCTTTCAAAGCGTGAGAACAGAGAGTTTTGAATTCAACAAAAGTCTGTATTTCCCAGGACTGTAAGAATAAAACCGTTACAGTAAATGTGGTTTGTTTTACACGAAACGAAAGATTGAAGTTTCGTCTACAAGTAGATATAAACATATCGGTACAGATAGATCGAATTGTAAGAGATATATCGAATCTAAAATGTGCTGTTTCATTAGTTGAAAACTGTCCAATTGCAAAGGTTTGCAAAAGCCTTTATATTTTCGAAATTATAAGAGTGGCGTCTGATTGGAAGGCAGTTTTAGAAAATTAAATTCTTGACAAATCCAAAGGTATATTTACATTATTGTTAAAATATCTCTGTCGAGCGATATTAATCCTTAGCGATATATTTGTTTTCTTGCCCAGTATCAATTCATTTAAAAGACTACAATTTTAAAACGATGATTACATATGTGTAAATATACATTTTAGAACAAATTTGTAAATACAGAAATTAAAGTTTAAATCATTTTCTTTCCAACGGTTTTTGTTTTATTGCGATTAGGTAATTTTTAGTAGGTGAAATATTGATACAAGTTGAGTTGTCACAGACTACTCAATTCACTATTGCTTCGATCTGAGACTACTCAATTGAGTGGTCTGACAGTTGTAGGGTTAATATATTTACAACATGACAACTAAAAGTACGTATAACTCACCTAACACTCTAGCATCTTCACCGTATTTGTAATTTGCCAAAACGTGTTTTCAATTAATCTCACCCCTTTCCAACCCCTTGGGAGTTTAATATCTCGACTTGTTCAATGTGTGCCACATCGGAGTCGGCAATTACCCCTATCCCCCGCACTAAGGCATTGGATTATTGCTGCCATCAATCCGGCTTAGTTAACATCGAACGTCGACAACCCTTCTCTGAAATATCTAAAGTCTATGCTTCACGTCTATCTACTTTAGCACTGACAGACAGAGTGAACTAACTTGAACTTAGTGTAAGATAAACAATCTACGACGGTTTTTACAAAACAAACGACAACAAGGAAGCATTTTCACTAATAAATCTCCATCTTCAGTTGGAAGTAGCTATTCTCTGTAATAACTATTTATTTACAAGATTTTAATGATGCTGTAAGCATTGTGACGTTGGATATGAGTCACGTTGAATATATGCCATCATGATTTAGGCCTGTCAGTGATTGAGAAATTAACACAATTTATCTTGTAAACTCTACCCAACGTATTCAAACTTAGAACAATAATACAATTATTTATAATATATTCTGCCTATCTGTACCAAAATTACGAAGAAAATAATTTGTGTTTATCGATGACATTGGTTGAGTTTCATCGTTCATTTTCATTTTCAAAATATGAGCAGTAATTGAACATATTTTTTATTGTTTGGTTATACTGAGAGTTTTGTATACTGCATAGTTTGGCAATACTGCATCCTTTGGCAATACTGTGTCGTTTGGAAATACTGTGTCTTTTGGGAATACTGTGTCGTTTGGCAATACTGCATTGTTTGGAAATACTGTGTCGTTTGGAAATACTGCGTCGTTTGGCATTACTGTGTCTTTTTGAATACTTGTTGTTTGGAAATACTGCGTTGTTTGGCAATACTGTGTCGTTTGGAAATACTGCGTCATTTGGAAATACTGCGTCGTTTGGCAATACTGTGTCTTTTTTAATACTTGTCGTTTGGAAATACTGCGTTGTTTGACAATACTGTGTCGTTTGGAAATACTGCGTTGTTTGGCAATACCGCTTCGTTAGGCAATACTGTGTCGTTTGACAATACTGTATCGTTTGGCAAAAGTGTGTCGTTTGGCAATACTGTGTCGTTTGGCAAAATTTTGTCGTTTGGCAATACTTTGTCGTTAAGTTAATACTGTGTCGTTTAGTAATACTGCGTTCTTTATTTATACTGCTCCATTTGGTTATACTGCGCCGTTTGTTAATACTGTAAAACGTCCAGTACCTGGGAATTCCAGAGGGCTTAGCTTAACTGTTTTTTTACTAATTTCTATGTTTTATAACTTAGATTGAGTGATCTATTGGATTAAACCCTTGTAAAAAATAACAGATGTACCATCTGTTATTTAAATGTTATTTAAATGGGGGAAATTTGTAACTTTGATTGTGTTGGATAGAGTCAACATACAGACCTGCGCTTTGCGCCAATCTTCTTCTTTTATCAAGGCCTTTAAAATAATCCCTCACTCAATAGGGGTTTTCATTTAAAATTTTCAACTTACCTCCAAAATACCCCATTTTTGGGTATTTTGGGTTGAAATTTACGATTCACCAAAAAACGCCATTTTCGGTCATGCTAACAATCCCCAAAGCAAATCTGTCTATTTCCATTAATCAAAAAAATAATAGGGGGTGGGGGTGGGACTTTTAAGACACCTGATATAGTCTATATTTTACTGTTTGGTTATACTTCCGTCTTTGGTTACCCTGCGTCGTGTGGTTATACGATATTGTAAAGAGGAGAAGTTTACTTATAAGTTAAGCATTGCCTTTGGGGTAACTAGTCTGAGCAGCGATTGATAAAGAAGGGCATGCATTAATTATGACACATTTTGTGCTGTACGCTGGCTAGACCGTCAAAGCTAAACTAGGCCTATACATAAGCGAACAAAGTTGCTAACGGAAAGATGTACAAAATGTTTGTGCAGGATGTGTCTATCTATTACAGTGTTATAATAATTCGACCACTCTGCTGAACCGCTGACGTTAGTTGAGCGAATTTCCAAAACTAAATTTATATATGTTTTAGGGTTTCAAACAACTATTTGGGAAATTAATCTACTCACGAAGGTGCTGCCAGCATGTACCAAATATATTGCCATCGGTCACCACGGTAAAAGTCGTGGATTTAATTCTGGTACTTTTATGGAATTTTACGTTTTGATTGTTTTTGGAAGAACCAGATGGGCTATAAGGTCGCGTAAAAAAACAAAATGTGCAGAATTATTTCGTATGTATATTTTTGTTTAAAGAAAACTTAAAAAAATGTAATTCTAGTACGAAAAATAAAAAAAAAATTGTTACTTCCTGTCAAAAATTTGGTCTATTTCCTGTCAAATTTTTTGGCTAACGAACTCGTACAAGCAACTTAGAAAACCAACCTGCGTACCAAATTTGGACCAAATCG
>JAGFPH010002425.1:162808-199364 GCA_018207615.1 Philaenus spumarius | reverse complement strand
CAATGTTCTAAACGTACCGATATAAAAGTTTTTCGTTACAAAACAGAAAAGAATTATAGGCCTACTTGTGTCATAAAATAGAAATGTATTTACCTGTATCGGTTGAAGAATTGCTCATCATCAAACAATTCCAATTGATTTTCTGGATCTCTTAGGTATCTTTTTGGTATTCGGGAATAATTATTTTGTATAACTTAGGCCCGTATTTATGAACGCAACTTGAGTCGACCTTAAATCAAGTGCAACTTGAGAAACCTCACTTGACTTGAAATGGTATTATAAAACGTTCCTTGACCACATCAAAGAGTGAAGGGCGCCTTTGCGTCAAGTAGCACTTGACAAAATACCTACGTATGTCAAAGTTGCCCTAAACCTACCTTGAACAATACTTTTCTAATTAAAATAAACACCATTTCATTTCGTAGAGGTTAATGTACAGTAAAGAAAGCGAGATTATAGAGAAGAAGAAACATATTTTTATTAATTAAATAACTTATTTTACATACGGTAATTTTTATTGTATATAATTTGATTACATAATGGACGATTTTTTGAATATGTACGCTACGTGGAAGAGCCGCGGTCAGACTAGGCTGGTTACCAGCCGCCAGCAACCAGCGCAGGAGAAATTGTTCACATTTGAATGTGCAAGGCTAGTTAGTAACCGCTAGTAAAGTGACTGTTGTTATGAATATGAAACTGATTAAATGTTTATATGAGACCCCATGATTTTCGTTATTGAAGTGATAACTTCTATTGGCCCGTTGGGCACTTTCGACTTGGCTATGTTTTCGAAATCTCGCGTCACGCCAGATTTCTCGCGAGATCTTGCATCACGCCAGATTTCCCGCGAGATTTCGCATCACGCCAGATTTCTCGCGAGATCTCGCGTCACGCTTTTGTTTAGACACAAGTCAGATCGAGGAGAGGGAATGTTATTAATACATTATTTACATTTATTAGCATAGCAATCAAATTAACACATAAGAATTAGTTAATATAATATAACAGCTGATTTCGCCCATCATCTGTAATATTCTTAAACAAAACCCAGCGTAGATTATATTTTGGGGTTATGTTTACAACTTCAACCATTAAAATTTCTTGTGATGTTAATTTTCTTATATATTAGTTATACAACTAATGTAGGCTTCTATAACTATAAGTTATATGGGCTTCTACACGTTATAAGATTTGCTTTGGGGTTATAAACTGTATATAAAACTAACCTTTGATCATCAATATATTCGTTTATACAAATTTAAAGAAGGATACCTACTGTTTAACTTCGCAAACATTCGTACATCTTTGTATAACATATTTGATTATTAATTTCTTTACTGTAATATTAACAACTTCTAAATCATTTGATCTATCAATATGAAATAAAAGGTAACTAAAAGATAATATTTTTACCTTTCTTTAAATATATAATAACGGATATAAATAAACAATTTGAACAAATAGGCCTACAGTTTTATAATCCTTATAATTGTACACATTTACCGAGTTAAAAATCCCCGTAGTCATAGAAGTTATCACTTCCAACGTGTGGTCTTAAGCACACCCAGTTATTTTTTTTTTATTGCGGTATTATATATGACAAATATTATCTTTAATTTAAAAAAAACATGGACGGGATTTGCAAAAACATTTTTTTTAAACTTCATTTTAGGTAGGCCTATTTTAGGATTAAAAAAACATGGACAGGATTTGCAAAAACATTTTTTTAAACTTCATTTTAGGTAGGCTAGGCCTATTTTAGGATTGAAATCTTTAAGCATAGTTGTACAGTATTATAATACATCTTAAATGACAAAAATTGTAGGCCTATCTACAATTTCGTTTCGTTTCTCAGTTTATTTTTTAGCCGTTAATATTAACTACTCATTTTATAAATGTTATTTTAATAAACTTGACAATAATAACCAATATAATGCATTTAAAATATTGATTATAAAAAAAATCAATGACAACACTATAATGGTTACAAGACCAGGGTTCAACAGAATTAATTCAACATTTTAGTATAATTTAATTCCACATAGTTGTAATTTTATATTGGAAATGGCCTACAACTCCTTCACCATCCACTAGTGAGCTACTAGGGGTTCACATTGGCTGGCTGGCGCCAGCGAGGAGGTCACGTGACTGCTAGCGGATGGTAGCCAGCGTTAAAAAGTTAAACATGTTTGACTTCTGTTTTCGGCTAGTAAATACTAGCCGCTGGCATTATCCAGCTGCTAGTGCTGGGTCAGACTACGCTGGTTTCTGGTAATATCACCAGCGGCTAGTTACTAGCAACTGGTAACCAGCCTAGTCTGACCTCAGCTTTAGAGCAACACATTTTTTATTTGCACTTTGTAGATTTGGTGATGTATACTGTAATTAATTAAAATCTGTTTTCAGATAATTCTTGTTTTTAAAATTGGAGGATAAAAACAAGTTCCAATTGATAGACTGATTAACGGCAGTTTTGTAGGACGATGAAGTTCTTTCAAATTAAAAGTTGGACTTCATTCAAGATTCATTAACATTAAAAACTGCGGCCATATTGTTTGATATTTGCTGTGCAGCATTACCAAATTTGTCTCGTTCATGTTTATCTGGAAACGAACAGTGTTATCAATTCAACATAGTATTATTTTTATGCTTATTAACTGCAAACATAGTGTAATCACCCAGGTTAAGTAGGCCTACCTTGTATATTTTTGTATATATATATATATATATATATATATATATATATATATATTTTAAATAGATACTGTGATAAAAACTAAATATAATGTAGCCTATAATATTTATCTTGTTTCGTTTAACTCTGTTAGACCTATTTTTCAATTTGACAACGTTAAACAAGTTTGGACTAAGTTATGCGTTGTCATTGCATTTTATATTGTTCTTTGCGGAAAGTTGTTATTGTTTTACTGTTAAACGTTTTGTTACATTATTTTTTCACTTTTTAAGGTACTTTTTTGATTAATTTTGTTGTTTATTTATTCGTTAAAAGTTTGTGAAGGTATTTGTTTTATTTAGGCCTACTTGAAATATTAGAGGAATGTTGAAACTTAATCTATAAATTTAAAGTTTTATTTCTGTAATAGTTTCTATACATTTTTCCTGTTGGTATTTTATTGTTTTTACTGTCGGTTAGACGTGTTCTTTCATATTAGTAAGAAGTTTCTTTAAAACTCCTGGTCACGTTATTCTGTATTTTTACCGCAATTATAAAGCGGCTTTTTTTGTATTAGGGCTAATAGGCTAACATTAAAACATTAATATCCAGGCCTACAACTAAATTAAAATAGATTTATAAACTAGGTCTAATTTATAGACTGTTATGTTAATCATTTCTATTCTCCTTAATTATAATAAATAAGATCTTAAAATTTTTAGGTTTAAAGACATGTAATTTATATAAAATAAGGAATTCAATTTCATATATGTGTAGGCCCTAGTGGTATTAGTCTCTTGGTTGAAATTGCTATTTAAACTACATAAAAGAAATTCTAAATTGTTTTTTATAAGTATTTCAAATGTGTATGTAATTTTTACATACACTATGTAAGTTTTTCAAAACTTGTAATATGTTTGATTTTATTTTGGGTTTGTCTTTTAAAATTGTAAATTTATTGTAAATCTTTTGCTCAATGTAATCACATAAATAATGACTATAGGTGACTAAAATAGGAGAGTATTTTAGGGAAATCGGATTGTAACATTTTTAGTGATGAGTAATTGTTCATACCGTACCTACTGGAAGTGATTTAATGGATGACTGAGTTGACAATGTTAACCCTATAAGCGTCAAGCAACTAGTATACTAGTTGATTGCATGCGCATACTAGTTGATGCGCTTACTGACATTCAAGTGCCAATCTGTAAACTAGTCTGTACATTTAAATCAAAATTAATGCATCATAAAAGTTAGTAAGTACCTCATATTATGTATCATTGTACTCATTACATTCTGACGATTAATTTGGTATTTAGTTTACTACATAAAGAGTTATAACCAACTAAAAAAATATACAAAGTTAAAATTATGACAAAAGTGTTTGAAGCAGCAAGAAATAAATGGAGTCTAAACATTGTTTTTTTAGGAAGTACTGGTAGTTTTTAAAATTGTTTCATGAAAGCACTTTTTTCTACACTATGCATATTTTGGATCTGTATTAACTACAATTTTTTTCAGCAAAAAATATTTCTCAATGAAAACATTGGGTATCAGTGAATTTGTTTATTTTAAATTCAACCTATATTCTGTTATTTACTCTGAAATGTAACTGTAGTTCCTTCTATTTAAAGTCAAATATTGATTTGTTATACAGTAGAGTCTCGGTAATTCAAGTCTCGATAATCCGAGGTTCCGTGTAATTCGAGCCACAAATAGCACTGAATGTGACCATGCATTGTGCATTCTTTCTGATTGTAGTATACCGATCTTTAAAATTTTGTTTTCCAATGAATCTGTCAAGAGCGTTTGTACAATAAGTCGCCGGTATAAGTGCTTAACATTTTTTATAATGCCCTGATCCATTGGCTGTACAACTAAAGTCATGTTCGAGGGAAAAAAAATAACCTTAACGTTGTTCATATAAGTGGGGTAGAGTTATGCGCAGTACAAGTGTCTATAAACAACATGATTGTTCTGTTCTGTTTACAAAAGGTTTTTCGAGAATTAACAACAGAGAGAGATTGGGCAGAGCATCAATAACACACCTGTCAGATATAGCTCATGTATCTCTGAGGGTGACGACTTTGTCGTTGAAACGCGTTTGGTAATTAAACTTATGTGAGTGAGAATAGTGTTGTTTTTATTTTTAAAATATAAATTCCTTCTCACCCGTCGAGCTTAAAGTGTATTTTATAATCTATATATATATAAAAGTTAAATACCAATGACTCACTCATCACTATTTCTCAAAAACTACCGAACGGATTGAAATGAAATTTGGTATGTAGCTTCCTCTAGGGCCATAGGTGCTCACTAAGAAAGGGTTTAAAAAAATTTGACATTTTAGGGGGGTTTGGGGGGGATCAAAGCTATTAAAAAAACGATTTCTTCAAAACTACCTAACGGATTTGAATTAAATTTGGTATGTAGCTTCCTCTAGGGCCATAGGTGCTTACTAAGAAAGGGTTTAAAAAAAATCGAAATTTTAGGGGGTTTGGAGGATCAAAGTTATTAAATCACTATTTCTTCAAAACTACCGAACGGATTGGAATTAAATTTGGTATGTAGCTTCCTCTAGGGCCATAAATGTTCACTAAAAAAGGGTTTTAAAAAATTCGAAATTTTAGGGGGTTTGGAGGGGATCAAAGTTATTAAATCATGATTTATTCAAAACTACCGAACGGATTGGAATGCAGTTTGGTATGTAGCTTCCTCTAGGGCCATAGGTGCTCACTAAGAAAGGGTATGAAAAATTTCGAAATTTTAGGAGGGGTTTGGGGGATCAAAGTTACTAAAATCATAATTTCAGGTCTTTTATAATTACGACAATAGTGCTTTTATTATTTAAGATCTATATATATAAAAGCCAAATACCACTCACTGACTGAACACTTAAAAAGAATACAATTATGTTAAAAAGACTGAAAATAACAACCACCACGCGCAACGCCGTACGGGTCAGCTAGTATCATATAAAGTTCAAGGGACCGAACCGAAACTTCGAATTAACGGTATTTTCGAATTAAAGTCGTTCGAATTATCCAAGTTCTACTGTATATACTAAAATAACATCGAAACAAACTTTTCCCGGCATCGTTAACGTATACCCCTGGCATGACATCGCAACTCGTAAACATTGCAGTGTAGTTACAAAAAAACTATTTATGATTTCTTTAGTAAGTTTCTATTTTGTACTGTGTATAAAATTACTTTTTTACCTCAGTGTTCAATACAAAATAGTGTATATTCAATCAAACTTAAATTTTTTCGGAGATACAAGGACTATAAATAGTAGTTTTATCTTAACGTCTACACATTCCGTGTATTTCGAGTTTTTCACCATCCGAGGTACTCTCGGTCCCATTCAACTCGAAATATCGGGACTCTACTGTATTTATAAAAGAACAATATGTAATTATTATTATAATAATGTAACTTGGTTATGTTTCGTGTTGTCTTTTACTTGGAATTGTTTAATTTCTGTATTAATTTATTAGTATTTGTAAATTGGCTATATTTATAAGTGTTTAATATTTTCTATATGTTAGGCTACTTTAATTCTTATTGTATATTGTATAAGTTTATTTTCTGTTCAACCATTTTCCTCTTTTTGTAGTTTGATTGTCATGTTAAAAAACATCAAAAAATTGTATTTTAAAATTTTGTAATGCTAAATGAGCAAGGCAAGTAATGTGTGTTTAAATTAATATTTGGTAGATACATTTTTTTGTACGCAAGTGTACAAAGCCATTCAGTCAATACTTCTTACGTAAGTAAAGTGAGTTGTTAAGAATTTTTTTATGATATATTACTTGTATTGCTTTTTTAAATTTGTCTTCTACGGTGACGAAAATAGCATTCTTTATACAAGTTTATCGAGTGGCCAGTATTTTGAACTTGCCATAAAAAGAATTTTTTTAGTCATTGGCTTGATTATTAAATGCAGAGTGGTCAATTCAAATTTTTACTTGCAACTCTTAAAGTTAGATATTTGTATAACTTAGGTCAACTAATGTTTTTATTTGGGGGTTATTTAGGTCCTAAAGTACTTTGACTAATCAAATCATATCATGGTAACCATATATGGTATTGCATTAGTATTAGATTTTTGTGCAGTTAACTTGTTCTGTTATCACACAATTTCTCCAAATTAAGGTATGGTCGTTTTGAGATATTAAATATTACCTGCATTGATAAAACTTTGTTTTTACAATTTCAGGGAACAAACCAAGTTTATTTTCTGACACGTTAAATACAAATACAACACTTTGTTTTTACAATTTCAGAGAACAAACCAAGTTTGTTTTCTGACATGTTAAATACAAATACAACACCAGTTCTTTCTTTTTTTCTGTTTTTAAGTTGTTCCAACATTTCCTTATACAATGGTACCAAACCATATCACTGAATATTCAACTTATCAAATATAGGTCAGTGATACAAATAAACAAAAACCTAGCCTAGCCTAATAACTCAGTAGGCCTATAGTAAATTGCATGTATATCAGAGCCTAATCAAATCATAAAATGAACTGTAAATAAACAAAAGCCATATTTAGAAACTATTCAATCAACCTTAAGTTAGAATGTCGTGTGAAATTATTAACAGAATCTAAATAACCATTGATGTAAAGAAAACAATCTTATAACCTAAAATTCGACACCATAGCTTAGAACTTTCAATGTAAATATTAAACACAGATCACTGGTCACAACGAACCACACATAAGAAATAAGTATATCCATTTATTTATTAACTGAAGTGCATTAATCATATGAACTAATAGAATCCATACGGATTGCACAATTCAATTTGCAGACGAAAGTCCTGGACCAAAACAATACAATGACATGTTTTGTTTTTACTAAACTACGTATGACGTAATCGACTAACAAGTCAAAATGTAAATGTAAATAAATATTTAACTCATTAGAACATAGTGGAAACCGACAAAATTATATCTAATAGGAATAATTAGACCTTAAAGTAACATTAGTTCAAGCCAAATGTATTAGAAATAATTAGGATAATTAATATAAGCATTCTGTATAAAACGGAAACCGCCATGTTTGCCCGGCGCGCATACAAAGTTGATTTTCAAAAGGTGACGCGATTTAAATAATTAAACTTATAGATAATGTATTAGCATCAAAGTAACTGTAAAAATCAGTATAATAAATAGATAGAAAGTGAATATTTACACCATGAATGATATAATAAATCCGTTTCAAAATGCTGGGAAAACACCGTACACTAAGTGGAACGACCAATGAAAACATCAGAAATCGACAATCAGCGCCCGTGCATGCAGCGGTTGCAGGCGAACTAAAAACCGACGCGGTAGTTTGGAAGCTTTTCAAAAGGAATCTAAAACAGAAGCCTGAAGAATCAAGATGTGAATTTGCACCTAATAAGTTTTCGTGTTTAAAAGTGTGAATATTTTCAAATTAATAGACTCAGTGACTAAAAGTATAACGGACGTGGTATACCTGTTCCAATAATATATAAATTACATCCATTCAAAATATAATAAACTTTAAAAGAACCAAAAGAACTTTCAAACTTATTACAAAGGAACTCCAAGCTTAATGATGCTATACTTTTTGATAATTCAAATTTTTTTCAATTTACTCAATATGCGATATAAACAATAGTCAATTCAAGTCCAGGCATGTTACCTACCCGAGATTAATTTCAATTTATAGACTTTATAATCAATCCACAGAGATATTGAACTTTTCAAACAATCTAGAACATTTATAATTAAACTGAGCTTCAGCCGATGGCAAAATATTAGTGAATCTACAATTTTAAAAGCTTTAACTTCAATGAAATACCTAAAATTAAAATCTTTGTAAAAATCATGTCAATTTAATCTTTATTTAAATAAATCAAACTTCTATTTATTATAATCAACCAAGCCTATGTGTGTTTTAATTCCAACTAGTGAGTAGCTAGATATATTCATAATTACAATAAATTTACATAGAGAACAATTATTATACTTAGTTGTTTCCTCTGCAAAGGAAAAAATCCATGAGTTTTACCATATCCAATGTAAGCATATATGTCTATTTGAAATGACAACATTACTACACAATGTAGCCTAGGCTTAGTTGTAAATATTGTAATTAATCCTATGTAGCACAATTATCACAAAACGTAACAATTTGTTAACCAATAGAGCAGCCTGCATTAGCAAAAACCCTATGATTTGCCAAAATTAGTGAAATAACAAAGAATCAGAGCCTACCTACCAAACAAATAAAATTGTGTTAAGGTAGAGCCTACAAAAAATTAATTGTGTAACAATAATTTAAACAGGTTGCTTTTTATTAATAAATAATTTAAATATAAAAGTGGGATCTATTATATACAGAAGTTAAAAAATATCCGAATATCAGTAACAAATCCCCTACTACTAATTATGCCTAGGTTATAATTATACTTAAATAGGCCTATGTAAGGAACCATAACCTTCTTTGTTTCTCGATTTAAAATTACAGACATCCTAATCAAATAGAATAAAATAATTTACAACATATTAGGTATTAAGATTCAATAGATCTTTTGAGTTAATGCAATAATAATAATCTAAAACTTTAAAATGCAATGTTTACCTTGTGGTGGTCGGCGACAGCATTATATTCTAGTGCAATATCGTCCCAAGCTTTGTTTTTTCTAGAATCGTTGCACCATCCGTTCTTTTATTTTCAAGAACATGTTTATGTTTTAAAACTAATTCTTTGACAAACTGTTTCTCAAATTGGGTGTACACAATTCGTTTTGTTTCCATGATCAAAATCGTAAACAAACAAAATTGAATTATTGCAAGCAAAACAAATTCCATTTAACATGGCGGTATAATTGTAAACCGTGTGTTCATTGGTCATTGGATTTGACGTTATCGGAATTAATGACGTCATGTGCTAAAGCTAACTTGATATCAGCCTTGGCTAAGGAGCACTCGGGAAAAGTCAAGGAATGTTTATAAATACCAAATTTTCTCAAGTTAGCATTGAGAGTTAAGAGCTCCTTAGCCGAGTAGGTCTCGAGCTAAGTTAAGGCGCTGTTCAAGTTGCGTTCATAAATACAGCCTTTAAAGTGTCTAAAAAGGATTCTTTGCTGAACTTTCAGCTTCCCTTTTTTTACGTAGTCTCTTTAACCTGGGCACATTTTTGAAACATTATCGCCTTGAAATAAAAGTTGTAGCTTAATATTGATTTTGTCTTTTGATCGAACAATGTTTGTTTTCTGGTGTAATTCAAATTTGATTCATCCAACTTATTTGATTTGTAGCTTAGAATATTTGAGAAATATTTTTGAACCATATACTTATTTTGTGCCAATAACCTTCCGAACAAGTTGACGGATTTTAGAGCATGGACTTGTTTTTTCTTCTTTATATTTGTGAGTTTTTTTCTAAGACGTAACCATCAAAAAGGTCTCCTTTTCACTAGTGGAGAAACTCTTTCGGTTCCCAATAACATTCTTGTACTGGGAGAAGGGGATTCAATTGTTGGCGTTGCCTCCTCCCGCTCTAATCGTTTTTGATATTTTTTTAACTAAGCGCTCCGTCCTTCGATTGTCTTTTTCGGTTTCTGAACGAATCTGTACGACTTTAACCTTTCTCTTTTACCTTGCTTCCTTCCTCGCTTCTTTTGTAATAATTCTAATTGAACAGCTCTAATTTCTTCATCAGATGGAGGTGGAGTACTTGCTAAGCACGTTCTTAATTTTTTTCTTACTCCTGTAATTTCTTGAATTTTACTTCCACATTTTACTTTTCTTCTCGTTCAGAGAGATTATTTATGGATTTTATTACATTCTGTTCCTTTTTCTTTTTGTATCTTTTACAGACCTTTCTTCTCTTCTCCTCTCATTGGTCTTCAATCAAATTTTGTATGGACCCTTTCAGCATTTAAAGTCCTTTGTTGGTCATACTTTTTATCTTTAGACAAATTCTTAGTGCTCTTAGTTTTTGTCATTATTAATAAGAACTATGACCTCACAATAGAAGCAGAAGTTTCACTTAAAAATAAAATGCCGTCCATGACTAGCTCTGTCGCTTAGAGCACATTGCCAAGATCGGCGTTGCCAAATGTCTTACAGTGTTGTCACATTTAGCACATCATACTATATGTAACATCTCCCTTTTTATAATTAATTTTCAAAATTTTAATTACACTACAAACTAATAACAATGTGGCTTTTCAAGATTATAATTTAAACAACAAAACTAAAGAACAATATTGCTTACTCAGCACAAACATAATCATTAAATTTACTACACTACAAACTAATAACAATGTGGCTTACTCAAGAATATAATTAAAACAGCAAAACTCAAGAACAATATTACTTACTCAGCATAATCATAATCATTAAATTTACAAGGCTGGTGTATAATACCCTACCATACCTTGTTTTCTTAGGAAGTTGGTCATTGTTAAACTTTGGCTTATCATTCTTACTAGGAATCTGTACTCTAGTATTAGTTATATGATTTTCTAGATCTAGATTTAAATCTCTAGACATAAAGTCAGCTTTGTTTAAAGACTTTTCAAAAAATAAGAATTCCTTCTAAAAATGTTATTATCTTGGTCTCTTACAATATATGATCAAGGTGCCTCATGTTTATCCTTTCTTATAGTAACATAATCATTTATTTGAAATTTTTCTCTGTTTGGCATTTTTATTATAATATCTACTATGTTTGTCTCGTTTTCTTTTTAACATTTTCTTAACTCCATGATTTAATTTTGGTTTTAGTAATGACTTAGACAATGGAACACTTGATCTAATTAGCCTATTAAATAACAATTCACTTGGTGACAAATTAAGATCAACAAGAGGAGTAGCTCTGTATTCCAGCATATAATCATTAATATCACCCTCGCACTCGTCACATTTTTAAGCATGGTTTTACAAATACCAACACCTTTTTCTGCTATCCATTTGATTTTGGATAATTTGGACTAGATGTTGTAACATTAAAATACCAATCTTTAGCAAAATTTTTAAATTCTATTGAATTAAATGGAACATTGTCTGATACTAACTTATTAGGTATTCCATGAATACTGAATATCTGTTTTAATGCTTTAATTACACAGTTTGCAGTTTTATTTTGTAATTTTCGAAGTTCAATCCAATTACTAATAAATAATAATCAACTAAAACTAGATAATCTTTCCCTGCAAAATACAAAATGTCAATACCTACATTTTGAAATGGCAATTCTGGTATTTCATGAAGGATAAGAGTTTCTTTGATATTTGCTCTTGCAAATTTCTCACAAACTTTACATTTAGAAATAAATTACTCTATATCTGTTGAAACACCAGGCCAATAAATGACTTTACGAGTTCTTGCCTTAGTTTTTTCTATTCCAAAATGAGCTTTGTGTAACTTAGATAATATTTTAGACCTAAGAACTAATGGTACAACAATTTTATGTCCAAGAAACACAAGATTTTCCATATAATACAAATCATTTCTTAGTTTCCAATAAGGTTTAACAGAAGGATTTAACATAGATTTTTGAGTGACCCAATTTTCTTTTATCTGATTAATAAGAAGCTGTAATGTTTCATCTTTAAAAGTCTCTTTTTTGAGTTCATATAAAAAATCATTAGAAACTGGCAAATCTAGACCTAATGTATGTACAACTTCTAACATTGATGGATCATCTTTAACTTTATCTTTAATATAAGATCTAGATAACAAATCAGAAATCATACTTTAAAGTTTAAGTTTCATACGTTCTAATCTTGATGTTACCTTACTAATATCTTTTTCTTTTATGACAATCAACGGTTTGTGATCACTAACTACTTTAACCTTACGCCCATATACATATTGGTGGAATTTCTGAAAACCAAAACAAATGGCAAGTTTAAAACTTGTTTAAGTTTAACAAAAGAAATATCATGATCTTTAGACAAACTCATTATCCTTTTTAATTAAATCCCTCAATGATGCCAATTGTTCTGACAGGTTAGGTATAAATTTTACTAAGTAATTTACCATTCCTAAAATTCTCAATAATTCTTTCTTATTAGTTGGTGGTTTTAATTCTAATATTGCTTTAACTTGATTTGGGTCAGCTTTTATGCCATTTACTAGATATTATTTGACCTACATATTTAACTTCATGTACCTTATACTGTAATTTATCTGAATTAAATTTTACATTGTACTCTCTAGCTCTATCTAAGAACTTCTTAATTAATATGTCATGTTCTTGTTCATCTTTACCTGCTATTATACAATCATCAAAATATATACCTATTCCTAAACCTGAGAAAATGTTTCATTCATTTTTTTGAAACACTTCAGGACCAGTTTTAAGTCCGAAAGGTTATCTTTTAAAACGGTCCTTCTCAAATGGAGTAATAAAAGTGCAAAGTTTACTACTTTTCTCATCTAATTCAATTCGAAAAAACCTTCTTTCATGTCAACTACACTAAACACTGTTTTACCCCTAACTTTTGCGGCTAATTCCTCAACTGTAGGAATTGGATTTTGTTCTGTACACAGATATTTATTTAAATGACATGGGTCTAAACAAACTCTTAATTTTGTATTACTCTTTTCAACAATAACAATATTACTTATCCACTCAGTTGGTTCGTCTACCTTAGCAATAATATCATTATCTTCCATTGTTTTTAATTCCTCTTTTAACCTATCTTTTATTGAATCTGGCACCCTTCTATTAGAACATGCAACTGGTACTGCATTTTTACTTAGAACTAGTTTATATTTAAAAGGAATTTTACCAGTGCCTGTGAATAGATCCCTATTTTCAAAAACAAATTCCTTGTCATTCTTGTAAGTACTTAACAAATCAACTCGTTTAATGAGATTCAAATGTTTACAAGTATTAAGACCTAGGATGGGTTTACTTTTAGACTCTACCACAAAGAATTTTATTTTAAATATTTTGTCTTTAACAACACAATCTAGAACAACATACCCTAAAATTTTGATTCTGTTATTATCATAAGAAATAGATTTTTCTGTTTTATACAATGTGTTTTGATTATTAATTTTATTGAAATGAGTAATTGGCAAAACATTGCATTCAGCACCTGAATCCAATTTAAAAAGTATTTCATGATTATTAATCATAACAGACTGAACCCATTCTTTTTCATTTGTTTTATTAGACTCCGCATTTATGCCTATCTTTTGTATCCTGATTCCATCCAAAACAAAATCATCATCTGTGTTTAATTCGTGTATTTGCTTTGGTTTATTTCTTTAGTTATTATTTCTAGGTGTATTCATATTTCTATTATTATTCTTACAACCTACCACGTAATGGTTTAACTCCTTACAATAATTACATGTTTTACCATAGGCAGGACACTTGCCTCTTGAATGTTTAGAACCACACATAAAACACTGGTATACATCATTTTTGCATACGCTTTTCTTTTTAGCACTTAGACTTTTCACTTTACTTGAACCCACAACACTATTAACATTCAAAACTTCCTTAATGCCTTTTGTTTGAACTCTGCTAGCTTCAGCTGCTCGACACTGTACTTCTGCTGTTGTTAGAGTTAGATCAGAGATACGAAGTAGTCTTTCTGTTAGTGTGGAATCCCTTATGCCAACTACTATTCTATCACGAACTAGCGATTCTTTTTGATCCCCAAAGTTACAGATTCTTGCAAGTAGTTTCAAGTCAGTTCATTTTCTTCATCTTCATTTTCTTCCTGCTTTCTTGAAAAAAATTTGTATCTGTCATAAGTTTCGTTTTTATGAGGTTCACAATAGTTTTCAAATGCCTCCACAACTTTACTATAAACTTCCTTGTCCTTTTCCCCAAGGTTAAACGTGTTAAAAATATTTAAAGCCTCTTCACCGGCAATATTAAGAAATATCGCAACTTTTATACTATCAAGTTTATTATACAGACCTACCGCTAACATGTATATATCAAAAGATTGAAGAAACTTCTTAAAATTGTCTCTTACGTTGTGATCAAACACTATGGCTTTAGGAGGTTTAAAATTTCCAGTCGCCATTGTATTAGAAAAACCTCGTGGTTTTTATAACCTTTACTTTTCTTACAGTCAAATTTGTTTTGAATTATTATCACTGATCACACCCATAATTCGACACACACACCTGACACCATGTTTCATGTGTAGTATTTTAAATAAACACATTGTGGAACTTATAACACATATTTATTATATCTTAAGATATACACAATACTGGCTTAACTTCATACCAGATACCGTCCATGACTAGCTCTGTCGCTTAGAACACATTGCCAAGATCGGCGTTGCCAAATGTCTTACAGTGTTGTCACATTTAGCACTACATCATACTATATGTAACACCCATTAAATAAGCAAAGTTAAAATTTAGTTTTGACTTAAGTAATGTGAAACATCAATCCACTAGGATTACAAAAGTATAAAAGCAAATTTCTTCAGGTACATAAGTTTGAATTAAATTGTTGCAATTTACAAAAAGAAAATCCCAAATGCGTTTGCTGAGCCCTAAAAACTGCACAAGTCAATTTCTAGAAGAATAAACTTAATCTTATCTTTAGTGACGAAATTACCAAACTATGATGCTGTTTGTAGCATATCCAACTATACAACATATACAACATATTATACAACTATGATATCCATACCTACAGGTTGTAGAATGGAATGTCCTCTTCAAAATAAAAATGAGGCTATCTCAAATACAACTTGAGTTATGTCTGCCACAGTTAAATCCGTAAAAATTACCCCCCCCCCTGAGGGGGGAGGGGTGGGTGGCCAAAACTTATGGAAAAGTCACTATAACCAACACTCTTATTATAAAACATAAAATAATTAGGTTTGCTTTAAAAATAAAGAAAATGTTTTCAAAGGTGGAGTGCCCCCTTAATTTTTCCTTTGTTTTTCAAATGGTTTGATTGGTACAATTTAATTTTACTATAGATTTCATTTAATTGAGATCTAACATTTTCTATATAATTTTCTTAAATAAAAGTGTCCTCTATAATTTTTAGTGTTGATTCTAACAGTACATTGGCTTTCCTTCCATACAACTATTCAAACGAACTGTAATTAGTGGTTTCATGGACTTGTGAGTTGTAGGCAAAACTCACATGGCAAAATTTCCGACCAATTATCTTGATTATTATTAACAAAGTGACATAACATTTTACAGATGGTATGATGAATGCATTCTAAACATCCATTCGCCTGTGCGTGGTATGCTGTTGTAAAAATTCGCGCAATTATAATCCCTAATAATTGACACAAGTTTTTCAGTAATTCTTTATAAGTATTTCTAGGCATACCGTTATAGACATATTATTTTTGACATTAGTTCCCTGGCTGTAATTTCCGTTGTTTGACCTACTATTGGGATAAATGTTGCATGCCTCGCAAAATCATCTACTACCGATAATATGTAGAATATATGAGGCGTTCAGAAGCCAACCCGACTAAGTCCAAAAAGTGAATTTGTTCAGTATAAACAGTTAAAGCTATTTAACTATAAAAAACTCAACCATTTTTCCCAATATTTGTAGTAAGTTATTTACTTTATTTACAATCAAGAATAACTTTTTAGCACTGCATAGGGTTTTAGAAAAAATCCAATATCCCCATATAGGAGATAAAAGTATCATTTGGTCGACTTACTCATATAGCCAACTGAAAGGTAAAATGAAATATTCAGATTTGTTACTATAGAAACAATTTTATTAAACAAAATAAACACAGATTGTAACTCTTCTACATTAATTATTTTAACTTATTAATTTTTATAGTAAACATCAAAAATTGGGATTATTGTTTGTGAAAAATGTAAGCCTCACTATTGTGGGTAGATGATGCAGTCGTCATCACTGTCAGGCTCAGCTTGGTCACCTCTTTCAGTTTTTAGGTCTTTGTAGTACTGATGAACAGGCGGTATGTACTTCAGGAGATCCATCATGTCCTTTTTCTTGACCATTGTAATTGGTCTTGTTGTGGGATAGATTGTTGTTGTTGTTCAACATTAGCTAAACTTGCTAAAGGCCGCCCATTTTCAGGTTTCTTTTTAATGTTTAACACTTCAAAAGGCATGTCTGCTAAGAATGTAGTTTTTTACTTGATAGTGAATGGTTCTGCTTTCTCGATCCTGATCCATCTCATTTGCAACCAATTGAGTGGTTGACCATCAACATTTTTCTTTCTGTTGGTGATGCATTTTTCTAAATTTAGCGTAGAAAGAAAATCTTCATGCTTCATTTCGGTTAGGAAATACTTTTTTGTTTTCCTGCAGCCAAGAATGATGTCGTACCAGTCTCTTGGAGAAAATATGTTCCAACTTGTTTTTGCTCTTTTCTCAATGAAATCAAAGTCTGTATCATTCGGAATGTAACTGTGTCCTGGAACAACGAACTTGAAATTTATTGTTTCTGTGCTACCACTTTGAGTTTGCAGGTATTTCATAAGGGAGAGAGCAATTTTTATGTTGCGGTTTTGACCGCCACACGAGTCAGAGTACATGACAACATGCTTGGTGTGATTGGCATGACCAGCAAGGTGTTTTAATATACAAGAGCTTATCTCCTGCGAACCCCTAGATCCCTCGGTTTCTGGCCAAACGTACATGTAAGCTTGTTCGTTATTATAGACACAAACACCTAAATTATACACGTACATGTTTCGTTTGTACAGAAAAATACAGACGTTGAGAGTTTTGGGAAGGCCAAAGCCTTTTGAAGATCGAAAGTGAGCACGTAGTAATTATCAGAGCATAAACTTTTGTCTTCTTTTAAGCTCTCTCTAGCCTTCTCTGCCTTTCTTAGATGCAATTCTTTTTCACTTTCTAATTTTGCTTTCTCAACTTCACTCGCCGATAACAGTCTGTTTTGGAAACCATTGCACACTTGACAGGTGTCTTTAAGGGGTGGTTTGAAATGTAAATTGAAATTAGTTGAAAATACGTGGAAGTACATTTTTTCCTTAACAGGAGGTTTTCGGTTTTCATCACACCACTGGACTTATAAATCAAACATTTTCTTGATGGTAAGGTCAGGGCTCAAATATTTTTTGTGCGGGTTGTGTGCTCTGGTGTAGTGACTATAGTAAGCTGGAAACGACTTTATGTGATTGACAACATCAGTTATGTCGATCTTGTTTCCTGGGGTTGACCTTCCCCTTTTATCTTTAACATAGCTTACATCATCTTTAATACTACAACTGTAAATTCGTCCATCGGAAACTTGAAAGGTTTGCCTAAAATATGTTTTACAAACCTGAACGTTATCGTTCTTCACTCGGAGAAAAAATGAAAAGCAATGGGTTCTTGCTGGTTTCGATTGGTTTGTAGGTCGATGTCTTATAACACTACTTGATTTAATACAACCATTAAGAAATATGTTTTGCTCATTCTGATTATTTAGTTTATAGAATGATTGGAAAGGTTTTGTATCTCATTAGTTGGTATTTTTTCAATGCGTTTTCTTGCACAATTGCAGAGTTTATCACTGAATACCTTTCAGCAACAGTACGACCTGTTCTTGTTTTGTACTGTTTACCTGAGAGTCTACTAGTTTTTTGAAGTGCTCTTTTTATTTGGGTTTCTTTTGCGTTTACGGCCCCTTCCAGGTTCTAGGCTAGGCCTATCCTCCGGGTTAGGCCTATTTCCCGGGCTAGACCTAACCTCAACATCAGAAAGATCAGAGTCACTGCTTTCATCTATTAAAGTAGGCCTATTAGTATTTTTCGGTTGTTGAGTCTCATTGGAGCGAATGTTGTTTCTTCTTTTCAGGATTTCAGCTAATCTAAATGAACGTTTACTAGCATCTAGGCTTGAATCCAAACCTGGTATGAAGTCTGGATCAGAATCCGTGTTGTCTAAAAAAATGTTACTTTCACTACTTTCTTCAGTCATTGTAGGCTACTTGTTGATTGTAATACGAAAGTAAACACTATATAAAACACAAATATAACAGTAATAATCTTAAAATCACAATGACACCAGCATACTTATAACTTTTCGTGAACATAAACAACAGCTGAGTGAAGCTATGTAGTTAATCACATTGGCCACTAAAAGAAGTGGTGAAATTATCAGTTGCCAAGGCAGGTGGTGCATTCTAGCGGCAAACTATTGAACCAGGTAGTTAGTCGTTTTGACCACTGAAAGATATGACATGGTAGAACTCAAGCATATCTTTATGTCTGTCTGGAAAAAAATGGAGTTAGTCAGTTTGGCTTCTGAACGCCTCATATAATATATATCTGTGGCTTGGTGCTAAAAGGGCCAATGTCCATAATATTGATTTTTTGCTAGAGCTGATTAAAGATTCAAGCTGATTTTCACAATAAAATTGTACATCAGTAAATTTATCAATTTTGTTGCTATTTTTTGTTTTTGTTTTGTATTGTTATGTACATTTAGAGTCATATGTATTTATTTTGGAAAATATTCAATTTTAGTAAGGATATTGGCCCTTATTTCATTAATTAACTGTCATTATTCTACTTTTTTTTAAATCTATTATTATTGAAATACCACAATAATTTTCTGCCTAACAAAATTACAGATAGGCCTATATCATATTTTGGAAAAATTGGCTTGGCATGTATAAAGGGAGAGTGAGTGTGTTAGTGCAAATGCAAATCAGGAATTATTATAAGAAATGAACACAGGACTCTAAAATTTATTTTTTGTTTTAAAAAACTTCCTAGGTGAAAAATACAGATAAAAAGCCTAAAATTTTATATTTTATTTTAAAAAACTGCCTAGTTTTCTTCATCGTGAAACTCGGAATCCGATGTGAGAGGTCTTCCACATCAGAGCTGCTTTCCAAATTGTTCACGAAAGTAGCGTAGTACAACTTGCTAGAGTTACTGATGAATGGCATCAGAGACTTCAGGTCCACCAATTTTTCCTTTGAGAGAGAAATTGGCCTATTGGAAATAGGCTGAAGTCCTTGGGTTGTGCTGCCTCGACGTGTTCCTCTTTTACGACTAATGTCCAATACTTTAAATTCAACATTATCTTCTAATGAAGTTTTGTACAGCAGCTGGTCAGGTGATTCTACATTGAACTCGTATTTCAGCCACCTTATGGAGTTCCAGTAAACAGTTTCTCCCTCATTGTTTTCATTTCTCAGGATGAACTCTGTTTTCATGAGGGACTTGAAATCAAGGAACTCAAACTGTTCCATTTCAAAAAATGGATCACACGCGATGTATTTTATAAAATTAGCCCAGTCCCTTGGAATTTCAATAGAGGCAATTGATTTTTTGTTGGCTCTCTCTATGAGAGAGTGGATTGTGTCGGCTTCCATGTGAGTATGGCCTGGCTCCAAAAATGTATGATGAATAACAATAGGATTCCCTTATCATGACATTTTTTCACCACATGAAGAAACATTGCACTTATTTAAATGGTTCTTGTTTGGCCTTGGCAACAGTCACTGTAAAATATGATTTCAGTAACATCTGTAGGTAATACGTCCTTTAGATATTTGTACAAGCAGGACCCAATCTCTTGACTCCCACGTTTGGCAATTGTTTCATCCCACATGAAGCACATTTTTTGTTTATTTGGTTGATTGTAACATCTTGTCTCATACAGGGTTAGATTGAAGGTCCACAGCTGTCACTTGTAAAAGGATACACCATTCAATAAGAAGGGCATTGCAAGACACTTTTGCGAATCAAAGGAAACAACAGCTAACTTTTTATTTTTAATGAACATTTTTTGCTTTGTCCTTTTGTTTGTAAGCAGCTTTGGCAAAGTCAAGGTGTTCATTTTTCAACTGCTGAACTGTTAATCGCTCTTCCTTTTTGTCAGTGGATTTGACAATCATTTCAAGTTTATCACATTTTGCACAAGTGTCATTTTTGGGTTTTTTGAATTGATAATTAAAGTTTTCTACAAACATCTGCCTATAGAAAAACTCACTCTGAGGTTCAATGTTGTTTTCTTTACAAAAGTCCCCATAGAGTCTGTACATTTTTGCAATTGACAGGTCAGGCGAAAGATACCTTTTTACAGTATGTGAACGAGAATAGTGTGATTAATTTGCTGGAAACATTGCAATATGGTCAAGAATTATATTTCTTGCCCCTCCAGAAATTTTAGGCTGGTTTCCATGCTGTCCCCTCTTATCTTCTGGGCAAACACCTGAATCAGATTTTCTTTTTTTCTCCACTACAACTCTGACTTTTTTTAAAAGTGCAGTCGAATGTATTTAAAAAAATTTTGACATACTATAATAAGCTCGCCAGATTTTTGGAGGGAATAGACGCGAGTAAAGTTCCGCCTACTCTCTAAAACCCTCCCATCTCTTATTCCGTGATTTACCTTTCTCAATAACCAACCCTGCAATGAACTGTTTTTTTATTCATTATTTATTGAGTAATAATCCGCAAAAATAATATGTCTTTCAATTTCACTAAATTTTTCAAAGCACTTGAGTCTAAATGTACAGGCAGCTTTAAGACTTTTTGCTTGAACAGTTTTACCTGTGGACGTTTTGTATTCCTTTCTTTCATTTTTCTTTTTCCTTATGTCTCTTTCCCATGATTTTGGGTTTCTCTTCCTTGTACCATCTCCCTCAACCTTCTTTCGTCCAAATTTTTTTTTGGTTGATACATCTGGTTGTTGAAGTTTATTTACTTCAGTAAGTTCACTCACTTCATTTGGTTCACTCACTTTATTTGGTTCACTCACTTTATTTGGTTCATTCACTTCATTTGTTTCATTTATTTCATTCACTTCATCACATTCATCCTCTTCACTATCACTAGAGTTAACATCTGAAGGGAAGTACTCGTCTGAAGATGGGTCATTTCTGTCATTAAAATCAAGGGGTGAGCTGTCGATCTCAATCTCAATATCAAAACTTAAAAAATCTTCATCACCAATGCACACCGGGGAGTTTTGCCTAGGCACCCGAAAAGGACCTGTAAAAACCGTTTCAGTTAATAATTAGGTTATTTTTATGTACATATTTACATATTAAACAGAGTACCAATTTTACAATGCTCTGCGGTGATAGGGTTAGGTAAGTTTATCATTAGTGTTTCCGTAATCGGACTTGTGTTTTGTTTTGTTTTCTCCGTAGCATACTGAACATTTATGCCCTAACCTTACCCTAACCGCAGTAGCGCTATAAAAATACTCCGTATGTACGTAAGCATCCCATTTCAAGTCTTAATAAAACTAAACTAACCTGTTGTAGCTGCAAGCTTCAGTAGTAATAGTTGTTTATTTGATTAGTATTTGTAGTTATTTATTAACAGGAAAAGATTACTAAATTACATTTTCTGACCAATTTTTTAATGATTATTCAAACGACAGTATCACTTAAATCAATCAAAACTGGTGCTTTATTAGATTATAAAGGCCTCAGAACATTATGCCAACCAGAGAGTTATGCAATTTTTTGTGTGATTGTTTCCATATATTTTGTAATAAAACGTTCAGGCTAATTTTACTATCCTAATTATGCAGCTGTTTGTTTACCTTACCTAATCAACTCAAGAGGAAGTTATAATACATTTTTAACCACAATAAGGCAAATTCAACATAACCTACAATTTATGTTCCTATTTAGTAAAATAGTCAGTATTAAGTTCAAGGTAAAGTAAAAGTAGATAACTCCTACCTTGATTTGAATTTTGGGCTAATGCCATTTCCAGTATTTTCTTCCCTCTTGAAGACATTTTAAACGAAAAATAAACTCAGTTTACTCAATTAGAAACACTGAACCACAGTACTCAATGAACATATATCAGTACTCAGTCAAACATCTGAACTTTGCACAAAACAACATGAAAACAATTCTCTGTTTGAAGTTATTATTGTTTGTTAATGATGGATGTTGAATTTTGTTATAATTACTTGTTCGGACATTTGCCATCATTTGTGTGTTAAATAATCAAACACGACGTTTCGGGAATACAAATCAATTCCCGTTCTCAAGTGACTAAAACTAACGGTACATAAAAACTAGGCAACTAGGCCTATGTAAGGGTAAACAAAGTAAAACTACAAATTATTACTAACCTTAAATATCTACATGATGGATCTCAGAGCTAAGACTGAGAAGTCAAACACACCAAACACATGCACAACACAATTCAAACACTAAGCACACGCAATTGATGGCAAGCGTCTAGTTTAAAGGTTTAAGATAAACTGACAACTGGCCTGAGAGTTCGGCGTGGCCAACAGGAAGGGGTGGTTCCCTATTGTTTCATATAGTGCAGGTGTTTCGCACGGGAACGGGAAACGTCGTGTTTGATTATTTAACACACAAATGATGGCAAATGTCCGAACAAGTAATTATAACAAAATGAAAACAATGTTACAATGTGTTGCATAAAATGGCCAATGTTAAACAAACTTGATAGGTCAAAAGGGCCAATCTACACTTAGGCTTTTTTGTACTAAAAAGGACATATTTTGACGGGCCTAAGTGAAGATTGGCCTTTCTTCACCTTCTCCAATACAAATATTTTATTTGGACATAGGCCTTAAATGAATTTCTATCTCAGTTAAAATAAGTGATAAACATTGGCCCTTTCTGCTCTATATAAAATACAGTGTCATGGAGACCATATCTAAAATTCATAATTTTTGGACATTGGCCCTTTTAGCACCAAGCCACAGATATATATAATATCATCTTTAATTAAATCAAACAGTGGTCTCGCTATTTTTGAAAAATCTTTTATATACCGTACCTTCTATAAAACCCTGCTAAGCCTAGAAAGTGTCTTACATTTTTAACTGTTTGTGGTATTGGAAAGTGTTCTGGTACTGCTTCTATTTTTTTCTCGCCTGGTCTTATGCCTGCTTCATTCAATAGGAATCCGAAATAGTTAATTTCCTTTACTCCGAATTTACATTTTTCTAAATTTACTGTTAAATTTGATTCCTGAAATCTAGCAAACATTTTATGTAATGAGTCTATATGTTGTGTCATTGTTTTGCTAAAGCAAATTACATCATCGAGATATACTAAACAAATATCATCTCTTAATCCTAATAATAGATTGTTAATAACCCTCAGAAATGCTGACGACTTTATCTTTAATCAGAGGGAAGTCTTTGTATTCATAGTGGCCCCAAGCAGATGAAAAAGTAGTCTTGGGTTGGCTATCTTTTGTTAATTTTATTTGGTGAAACCCTGCTTGCATGTCAATTACCGAAAAATATTTAGAGCCTCCTAATAAATCTAAATTTCACTTATTCGTGGCTGAGGGTGCACATCTGGTGTTATTACTTCATTTATTTTCTATAGCCTATACAAAAACGGAACCTAACCTTTCCATTTAATGATTTTTTTCTTTACTTAGACTAGGGGTCTATTCCAAGTAATTTTATTGTATTCTATTAAGCTTTTATTCAGCTGATCATCAATTTTATTCTTTTACCACTTGCCTATGCGCATGCGGAATCCTATGTGACGGTACATACATTGGACCCCGTGTCGATATAGTATTCCACATCCCTAATGGCGGTTAAATTTTTATTTTCATTGCTAAATATATCTTCACAGTTTAATAACATTATCATGAAATTCAATTTTTCCTGTTTCCGTAAGTGACTTAATTTCTGTCTGATGTTTGATTCTAATTTTGAATTCTTAAAATTATAATCCCTAACATTTTCTTCTGAAAACATATTTACTTTAAAAGATTCCTCCAATGTTACCATATTTGTATTTAATTTTGCTAATAAAGTTCCATTCTTGAAACATACTTCATTCTCTGACGAATTTACTATTTTTGTAAAACACGCCCTGGCTTTATTCAGTGAATTAAGGTTCTGGCGCACAAAATATTAAATGGCTGTTTCCCTATTGATTCTATCATTGCATCACAATTTAATAATGCCATGTTGTTTTAGGGTTGGCAAAATTCTTATTTTTAGATCCTCTAATTATAAATTTCACTATCACCTAACTTTGTGCTGGTATATGTGTATCTATTTAAAAAAATAAGTTATATTCACGTTTTGGTTTTTTACGTTTACTAAATTAGATGATTCCTAATATATTCTAAATGATCTTTCTATCCTGTTAAAATTGAGTTGCTAAATTCCAAAACAGGCTAAATCAACTCTGAATTTTTTTTGGGTAAACACCAAAACTGATAGCTTATCTCACATCAAAGATATTTTTACGATTTATTTTCAAAAAATGGGTAAAAATTAAGCATGTTATTGTTAAAGCATGTATGAAATGGTACAAAAATTATAATTACTTCAGCCAATTAAATAACTGGTATAGCTGGTTTTCGAACAGTAATCATGATTTAGCTGCTTTTGGAAACTTATTGTCCGTTATTTGCTTTTTCATTTCGGTTACAAAAGCAGTTAAATTGCGTTTTCCATTTTAAAATAAGTTAAAAACTCAACAGAACCATAAATTTATCTCTTTTTCTGAATACATTGTATATCATTTGGTTAGGTTAGGTTAAATGAACACAAACATATTTCTTTTCAATACAAAATCATGAATTTAATTGTACAAAAAGTTGAAAAAAAACTGTGTTGTTTTTAAAAAGCCATTCACTTAATCATAGGCTCATCCTCTTCATTCAGCTCAAAATCATCATCATCCTCTTTACCTTCATTATTGGTGGTAGGCAGTTGGAATAAGTCCTTGAAAAACTTCAACTTTCGCTCTTGTTGCCAGTCATTTCCATAGTGGAGATCTAGTAAACATTTCACATCATTGATTTTCGCTTGTTTCACTGGGTGTTCTTGTTGTATCACTCTCAAAACTGCATTGTCAAAAAATTTTCCCTCTTTCATCACAGACTTACTCTCACCCATTTCAAATAAATAGTCGTGACATTTTCCATGTTAGCGCTTGTTAGCCTGTGGTAAACCGCAGATGCAATTTGATTGGACCCTTTTTCATACCGGTTTTCTGTCCAGAGATAAGAAAAAGTGTTTTCCTGAATTCAAGGGGACTTTAGAATGTCCCTCACAAATTTCAAAGTTGTAAAGATATAACTGGCGCTTATAGTACTCCGCTTGGTCTGGTATTTTCGGCAGAACCAGATTCTTTTGACAAGCAAAGCTTAGAATAAGCTCTGTGTCATTGTTTTCCTGCAAAAGTTTGTAGAATCTTTCAGCACGGACTTTGTGGGATTTTAGCTCTAGCTTTAGAGTTCCACATTTGCCTGCATCTTTTTCTGTACCTAGTTCACACTCAAGCCTTGTACAGGTTGAACACTTATCAGTGTAAGGAGCATCAAAACCAATGTTAAAGTTCTCAGAAAAAACAAGTCTGAAAAAGTCATACTCACATTTTAGTTCTTCAGTTGGATGCTGCTCAATATACATTTTCCACATTTTTGTAATGTTAAGCTCATTTGGGAGGTATTGCCTATGTTTGTTTTTGGCTCTGCAGTAGTGTTTTTGAACTGGAATAAATGTTTTAATAAAAGCTTTGATGCTCTCTTTCTTTATGTTATATTTATCAACTTGGCGTGCTCCACCACGAGTTTCAGAAGGCACGACTCCTGTTTCAAGGTACTTTTTGCAAATCAAAAGCACTCGGTTTTTACTCTCTTGCAAAATTGTAAGTAGTGCTGCCCGACATACTTTAACATTCTCAGTTTTGTCATTCCTCTTTTTAGGTAAGAAAAATTCTGTACTCACATTCCTTTTTGATTCGATACCTTCTGGTAGAAGAGTTCTTTTGCAGAAGAAACAATGACATGCTGAAGAATAAAATTTCTCTTTGATTTAAGGTCAGCGTCTTTGTAGTATTGCTGATGTATTTTTGTCACATCCTGTAGGGAAAGTTCTGCGCAGCGGTACTTGCTTTTGGCCGAATATTTACAATTAGGCATCTGAGGAAATCCCTTCGGGGGGTGTCTGACACAAAATAGAGATTAGTATTTTTCCTATACCTTTAAAAATATAAAATATAATAAAATACCAACCTGTATTACAAGACAAATTATATTTTGCACATTATGTCAAAAACTCTTGTAGTTTAGTTAGGCTGAATTAGTTTAGTTGAGGTTAGGTTAGTTTAGTTGAGTTTCGGTTAGTTTAGTTTAGATGAGGTGAGTGAAGGTTAGGCCGCGTTCACTTTGCAGGCACGCTTGGGCAAGTAAACTGGAGGCGCACGCGTGGCCAAGCTTGCTTAAAGGGAGTTGTGGTCACACTAGGTGCAAGCAAGGGCAAGTAAACACTTCTACTTGATCAGTCAAAATGGAGTCCTCGGACGAAGAACACGTTGTGTTAGAAAATGGTATGTTAAAGTTTTTATTGGTAGATGCGGAATCTATTAGAGAGGAGTGGGTAAATGAATACTATTTGGACAGAGAAGAACATGGAGAGTACGCGCGAATTTTTCCTGACCTACTGAAACAGCCCGAAAAGTTCTTCGAGTATTTTAGAATGATGCCGGAAACATTTTATTACATACTTAAGAAAATAGACACTAAATTATGCAAGCAGTCTAATTTTAGAAAATGTGTCTCACCAGAGGAGAAGCTCATGGTCACTTTAAGGTATTTTTTCACACTTTTTGTTTTAAAATTAATTAATGCTGATTCAAGGTTTTGGTTAAGTAGAAAAAACGCTAAGTTGTAGTTTTAATTTGAAAATACTTTATTTTATTAAATCGTACAATAACACGGTGAATGTGTTTGTTATTCCTCAAGGCAAGTATAAGAAATACACAATAACATTGGCATGTAGAACAAGAAATATATATAGTAGTGTTATGTAAATAAGACTAATTTAGCATAATATTTTTTTAACTTTAGTTTTCGTATCCACCAATTAACTGTGAAATTGTGCGTTCGTCATAATGGAAATCATCAGGCATCTGACCAACATTTGTAGAGGTATCAGAGTGTTCTGTTGCACTAGTGCTGTTATCATAGGATGCAACACTGTATGACCGCTGAGGTTGATTTTCGCTTGGGGAAAAGTTCATTTGAGCACTATGCTCTTCTTCTTGAAGAAACAAGTCTTCTACTTTGCGTCTGAACAGCATTTTCCTGTTAGGTGGAATAGCTCTCATCGATGGTAAGAGACTCATGAGGAAATAATAGTCAGCATCTTGGACCTCTGACGGCGTCTGTCTCCTTTGTTCGTATTGCTGAACCTTTCTCTCCTCCAGTTGAACCATTTTTTGCAATAGTGATGTTTTTAATTGTTTCGTGCGTTGTAGTCGCACAGGGGGTGCTGAGCGTTTCACAGAGATTGGTGCAGGTTCCTCTGGTTGGTTTGTGGAAGTGCCAGGTGCAGGGAGAGATTTTCCAGCTTCCTCAAAATTCTTATCTACTTCGTGTTCCTCCACTATAGTGTCATCGATGTCATCAGGCGAGACATGTGAAGCTATATGGGAATGTTTTGTTGGTGATTACATGCCAGCTCCTACTACGGAGTCATTTAAATCTTCAGCGGATGAATTTATGGCCACTTGGGGATTTCCAAACTGTGTTGGGTGTATAGACGGAAAACATGTACGTGTGAGATGCCCAACTCATTCAGGATCGATGTTCTACAACTATAAACAATTTTTTTCTGTGATCCTACAAGGTGTTGCTGATGCTAAGTTCAGGTTTCAGTGTATTGATGTTGGTGGGTATGGTCGTCAAAGTGATGGTGGGGTATTTCAAGCGTCACCGTTGTACCAAAAGCTAGAAGAAGGCTTGTTGATGCCTGGTAAAAAACCCCTCCCATACTCACCGACCATTCCAACAAGTCCTATTCCCCACGTTATTCTTGGGGATCAAGGTTACCCTCTGAAAAAGTACCTTTTAAGACCATATCCTCGTAAAAATGCTACTCAAAACTAAGAACTGTTTAACTACAAACTGTCATCAGTTCGTAGAGTTGTTGAGTGTGCCTTTGGTATTGCAGTTGCAAAATGGCGAGTCCTAAAAACTGAAATACAGTGCTCGCCTGACAAAGTTGAATCAATTGTGAAATGTGCTTGTATTCTACACAACATTGTAATCGACATAGAAGGCAGTGCAGAAGTTAGATAGGTACTTAGCAGAAGGTTCTACAAGTATAAATACCTACCTGCCAAATCCAGATATACGACGATACAATAGGGGCACTAAAAAGGCCATCAAAATCAGAGATGCCTTTAAGCACTACTTCTACTGTGCCAAGTAAAGATATGACTGAATTACAGTGTTTAATATTTATTTCCTTAAGACGGTAAATATTGTGTAAAAATGGTCAAATACAATTTAACATAGGTTTACAACTTGCTTTTATATTGTCAGTACTATACTGAACTGTTTTTTTTTTTATGTTTTTGACAGTAAAATAATGTATATAAAAAATAGATAAGTTTTTCACTTACATTCCAATCCCAACTCGATTGCTATTTCTTCCCAAAGTTTCTTGATGCAATCCCTGTTGCTATGTAATTTGATAGTTGCATCCCAAATAGGTCTCCTTTGACGAACTGCAGCGATGAGCATTTCAACTTCCATCTTTTCACAGAGGTTAACTACGATCTGAACGGCGTGGCGGTCTCAGGCCAAATGAGCAAGCTTGCTAGTAAAAACAAATTCCTTTGTTTCCTGTTGCTGGAGGGCCAAGCTTGTCCAAACGTGCGCTTGCCAGTGGCTGACAGTGTGAACAGTCGGAGCACGGCGCCACTTGTTTCAGACGCACTTCTACGAATTTTGTTTCTACAGGCAAGCTTGGCCACGCGTGCGCCTCCAGTTTACTTGCCCAAGCGTGCCTGCAAAGTGAACGCGGCCTTAGGTTGTTTAGTTTTCTTAGCCTAATAACAATGTCCTAATAACAACTTACCTAGCAGCTTTTGCAACAGTTTTCTTCCGTGTTGTATGGTTCTTCTTCCTTTTCTTGGCCAGAGGACCAGGCGTCTCTTGTATTAACTCTACTTCTTCCACATTCTGTAGAGTTTCCACTGTTATGTCCATTATATTATTAACATTTTCTTGTTCAACAATTAAAACTTCAGCATTCATAATATCAATACCAACATCTTCTTCACCTTCTAAAATACCTCCTGAATCTTCAGCTTCCATGTTTATAACACACAACAAAACAGGTGCTTTAAAAAATAATGGTTAAATAGTTTGCTTTTGCTTTTTTTGTTTTACTTTATTTATAAAGCTGTTTTAGCTTTTGGAATTAATTAGCCAACAAAATAAACAATATTAATACAGGAGGAACATTATTAGAAGAGCACTAGCAACAGTTTCTTTGGATTTAGCTTACTTTGGCACAGAAACTTGAAACATTGTAGGTTATTGGAGTATGGTATAGCTTGTTTTGGAACAGTGTCATTTATGCGGATATGCCTGATTTTGGAACCGAGTGGCAATGGGATATAACTGGTTTTGGAACAGTCCTTACTTTTCAATATTTATTTTAAATGGTTTTTATCTGGGTTTGGAATATTTTGAAGTGACAAACCTGTAGCCTAGGTAATACAGAATCCAATGCCATCAAGATCTCTACTTTTTTAAATTTGGGCTGGTTTTGGCATTCGGCGACTCAATTGCTTCTTTTGATGGTTAAGTATCTTTAGATAATAATTTTACTTTAACTTTACAATTTTGCTTCATCTTATTTCCCATTTTTGGTTGTACTTTGTCCTGGATTTTTGGCAATACTTAGAACATCATTTCCCAAAATTGCAGCATATTCCTGAGGTAATTTACAAATTAGAAATTTTATTTTGATAAATTTTGATTCCGTATAAAAAACTTCTGTCGTTTGCCTATCACTTCCAAAAGATTTTCTGTAATTTATATTTCCGTAATCTTATGAACATCTGTCACCAAAAATTGTAAAAAAATCAACTACTTAACCCTCCAGCACTGAGATTCGTTTTCTTGCAATTTTTCATTAATTTTGGATAAAAACTATTATAATTTGACCAATTGAAAAGAGAAATCAAGTTTCGCTAGGCGCTGCCTCGTAACTACTACTCACGCAGTCGCCGTGCGAGACTCTGAGTGGCGCACGGCTATTAAATGTCGTTCTTTCATGTTTTGTTGTTTTGTTTTTTAGCATTTTTTCAAACTATTTTTATTACAGTTTTTATTTATTCAAAAGGAAAATAACTGTTCAAATAACAAAACACATTACTTATAATATACAAACTTATTACAGTACTGTTATATTGCTACATTACTTTACATGAATTGTACTAAAACATTTCTCATATTCTATTCTACAAAATATTGCTATTCTAAAAACATTTTCTATAACAAATATACAATACGTAATAATATGGATAAGTTCAATAGGGGTGATGATAAGGAATGAAACATTTCACACACAAACCTATATTGCATTTAGCGCACTCATATCGCACAATTGACGTGCACCCGTCTAAAACACATTTCCGTCTTTTTGCGTTTGGAATTTCTTGGACAAAGGGATCTTGTCTGACGTACCGTAACATATCCTTAGATCCACTTTTTGAACTAGGCCTTCCAGGAACTTTGGAGCATGCTTTATACCTCTTCAAATATACTTGGACAATTTGTCTTCGGAACTGCAATTTCTCTGAGTAGAAGCTATTGCGAATTCGGAGTTGTCCATCCACTTTATTTTAAAACTCATTTTCGAGTATAAGTATTGAAGTCAACGATATGATTAATAAGTTATAAAGTACTTACTGTACACCGTCTGTGACTTCTATATTTATTCCTTATTACACGTTTCGGGGCTTATGTCCAATCTTCAGATAATCCCTCTATTTAAGTTCGTCAAACATTAAACACTAAAAACATGTACATTACTTGACACACACATTACACAACATTTAGCGGCCACACACCTCGACGTTCGAAGGAAGACTACAGAATGGATGTTAACCCTGCTTATCAACTTCGTTATCTTGGATACTCGTCGCGGTGTCGTACAACGAATTCGACTGAAAGTTGAGTTTTTCGTTCAAAAGTTCATGTTTATTCAACTTTAATGCTTTATATATTTCACATTCCTCCATGACGTCCATGTATTTGCCTTTTTTACATATATGTAAGGGTGGAAAATTAGTCTCAAAATCATCGTACTTATAGTTATTATCAATTAAATGGCGTGCGTAATTAGATTTTATGTTGATGACGTTCCTGTTTGGTTAATGTTCCTTAAAACGCTTCCCAAACTGCCTGCCGGTTTGACCTATGTAATAACAATCGCACTCTCCACAAGTTATTTTATAGGCTCCAGTGTTTGTTTCAGCCTTCCTTACAGTTTTCGGCCGGAGTATTTTACTTATGTTGTTTCTGGTCTTACATGCTGTGGTTATATTCACATTATTTAGTGTATTTGTTAGAATATTAGGAAAAACCGTGCCGCATTCGGTCGAAAAATAGACTTTTTTGGGCTTTGGCGTTTGTTTATTTTTATTTAAATGTTTATTTAATAAAATGTCGATTAAAGACCTTTTATAACCGTTGGCTATTGCAATGTGCCTTATTATGTTAAATTCATCATCGAAAGCATTTTTATCAAGGGGTATTGTTATAAGTCTATGTATAAAGCTGTTGTATGCGGCCATTTTTTGAGAAGTTGGATGGTGAGAATCCGCATGTATTGTTATGTCAGTGGTAGTTGGTTTCCTATATATACTGTACTGAAACATTGGTTTGGTTTTTATTTTGAACCTACAAAGTATTTGGTCCGAAAGGGCTGCATGTTGTAGCTTCTGGTAGTTGGTCGTCTTCTTTTAATTGGTTCAGAGGATGTAAATTTAAGAATTAAGTTGTCTTGATAAATTTTGTTTTTCTGAGAGTAGAAGTTTTGGTGAAATCTTCTTAAATCTTGCAGCGCGATTGTTGAACACTGAAATGTTTTCGTGTTGTGGCGGCAAGTTAGAAATTTCGGAAAGCCTTTGGGTGCATACTTGAAAAAGAAAAATATTTTTAGCTTTTTATTATTAAAAGGCTAATACTATTTTTCTTGGTTCTATCTGTTTAGGAGTTATCAACCTTTAACGCAACCTATGCTTACATGCCTACAAGCAAAAAGGCAAGCCAGGCAATGAAAGGCAGGCACTGTAACCTTGTTGAAATAAGATGTTTTTGTTCAAAGTAAACAAATGGGTTACTGAGCCTATAGGTACCCTAATGAGGTTTTTTGCCTCAACAAACTACGTTTGACCGGGTAGTCCTAACAGTAAACAGGATTTAGAGTTAACTAAACTTGCTGTTTTAGCTTTATTTCGTTTCCATTTCTCTGGTGTTTTTGACTTCTTTCTTGTTAACTCAGATGTTGATGGCTGCACTAGTTTATCCATTATCATATTTATCTCTAATATTATTAATTAAATTGAACTTAACACACCTTAATAGTATGCTTAGCAACAACTTTGAGGTTAGTTAGTGTTCACAAAGTTGAAACCTCAAGCAATAACAGCTGAGCGATCCCATGATGCTTTGGTGTGCCAGAAGCTCTTTGATTAGTTGGATTGGAGAATGTGAAATTTGCTGCAGAATAGCTGTTGGATAATGTAAGTTATGAATCAAAACGCTATTTTCTACTCATTTTTAAAGCTTAAAATGTGAGTTTTGGGCAAAACCATTATTATGTCCACTTTGCCTTTACAGGACGAACACAGTGATATGCATAACTCAATATCTTCAAAAATTTGAGAATGTGAGTTTTCCATCTACACCCCTATATTATATTTTATTACTACATAAATCAAAATAAAAAATCATAATTTTAAATCATTTATCTAATAATAAATGTTGATCTTTAGTCGGTCTGGGTGATTTCGCTTCCTAAGGGAAACTCGTCGTAAGGAATCCTGAGAAGGACTGATTAGGTTATGACTGTTTTTACTCATACGATGAGCTATCGCCGCTATCGCTGGAGGACTTCGTGAGAAGCGACTGCTTCAATTCAGAACTATTAGGACCAAAATTAATACATCCTACTCTTATGAGGGTGCTGTTTCAAATGGGATTCCCCAAGGATCAGTCATCAGTCCCACGCTCTTCAACATCGCCTTAAGTAACCTGAACACCGTGCTTCCACCCTTTGTCAATATGGCTATTTTCGCTGACGATGTAACGATATGGACAACAACTCGAGAGCCAGCTGTAGCGACAGATAGGATACAAGCAGCACTGGAAAACATCCTTGAATGGTGTGTAAACTGGGGTCTAACGATATCCACATCCAAGACGGAATCCTGCTTTTTCTCCAGAAGGTACACACACAAGAACTACAAACCTAATATTGTTGTAAACAATCGTGAGATTCCTTACAATGAGAACCCTAGTTTATTGGGAATCAAGTTGGATCCAAAACTTCTCTGGAACGCGCACATTAGTAATGTCGTAGAAAAATGCATGAACAGGATAAATGCACTCAAAGTGATTTCCAGTAGAGAGTGGGGCGCTGATACTTACATACTAAGGCAATTCTACATATCCTTCGTGAGATCAAAGATGACGTACGCGTGCGAGGTATGGGGCGGTGCAGCTGATACTCACATTAAGAAACTTCAGCTTATACAAAATTGCGCTCTTAGAATTTGTCTGGGTTGCCCAAAGACCACAAGTTGCCAAGCAATGGAAATTGAGCTGGCTGTTGAACCTCTTGATTTGTACATTCATATGATGATGAGCAACAAGCTTTTTCAAATGATGGCGTACCCAGATATAATCGGCTTTGACTTCGATAGAGGCAACAATGTTCGTCAATCCCTTTTCAACTGCAGAAATAAACCAAGACCGGAGATGGCTGAACTTAAGCCCGAACCTATACCTATAGTTATTACGCAACCAACTTGGTCACTGCCGGAAATAAAAGCTGAATTGGATATCCCAGGCTCACTTACCAAGCGCGACTTGCCGATACTACTTAAATGTGCAGCATTGGAACTTATCAACGAGAAATACAGTGATCATTTGAAAATTTACACAGACGGATCTGTCGATAAAATAAATGATCGAGGTGGAGGAGCGTTCTGCTGTCCATAATTGGGAGAGTCTTACCTGTTTCCTTGCGATGCGTCTTCTAGCATGAATGCCGAACTTCTAGCTTTAAACGCCGCCCTACAGTTCTGCACGACGATTGAGGAAAACAAAATATGCATTCTCACAGATTCCAGATCAGCTTTGCAGACCCTTCGAAACCCCAGGTCCAACAGCTTCAGAACATCGGAAATCTACGACATCCTAACCCAGCTCAAAAACAAAAGCATCACGCTACAGTGGGTACCTAGTCATTGTGGAATTCCGGATAACGAGGCGGCAGACGCTCTAGCTGACCAGGCATGCAGCATGCGCCCAAGTGAGGAACGACGTTACTCTCTGCAGCACTGTAAGCAGACTGCTGATCGGTCTCTCAATGCGGAATGGCGACAGAGATGGCAGAATTGCATGTCCGGCCGTGTCTACTTCGAAATTCAGAGACAACCAAACGACCCCAAAATCTTCAAGTCGGTTCCGAGAGCAATCGCAACATTTGCGGCTAGGGCTCGGACGGGGCATATTATTACGAACAATTACCTCCACAGATTTGGTTTGACTGACAGTGCATTATGTGGAACATGCCAGAGAGAGGATGAGACTTTGGAGCACATACTCATCCACTGCACCTACCACATAGAAGAAAGACAAACCCTAAAAGAAAATGTCGGTGAAGAACCCATGCTCAGAAAGATCCTCACAGAAACTCAGCATTGGGCCTTAGCTGCAAACGTATACCGGAGACATCGAGCCATCGAGGTGAACAGCCTTGGACGCTTGAACTAAGAAGTAAGAAGTAAGTATCTAATAATAAATAAAAATCAAATTATTCATCTTCTCATACCATCCTATAAGGAATTCACCAACCAATATTTTAACCAACTCTATTGTTTTTATCTTTTGATATCAGTATTTAATCATTCAATACCTTATTTGGCATAACCTGTATGCCTCCACTACCTGGAATTGTACAAGAAAAGAGATGAGATGGAAATTTGGATTAGAAATGTACCAGTCACTAAACAGGAGAAAACCTCATCATTATGGATTGAAAAATTTAAAAAGCAGTGTGATTTGAGACAGTACTCAGTAAAGATAGGATGGGACGGAATATGAGAAGATGGGACAGAACTTAAGCGAGATTGGTCGACAACACAGATGGAACCATTAACTAGCAACACTCACTCTTTTCCTACTGTCTATAGTTACTATAGTCACATCTATAAGCCATTAACCAACCTCTAAGTAAGAAGGTTTTCACGGTTACCCTACAACCTATAACACACTATATGTAATGATAATCTTATATAATTAACCCTTAACTACTACTTTTCCAAAAATCACCTAACTACTACAATGAGGTCTGCCAGACCGCTTTTTTGAAAAATACCCCCCACCCCTAATTTTTAAGAACAAAACCTAGAAACATTTCTTTGCTTGGAAGGAAAGCAGTTGGAATTTCGTTTTTGTTTTTTTTTCAAGGTTCCTACGTAGGTAAGATCTTTTTTTAACAATTCTTCTGCTAACTGGATTGAGCTGTACCAGTTATCAGCTGTGACATTCCTTCTTGTGTTTTCAATTGGCTGTACCAACTTTAACACAGCTTGTGTTGGAATTAGAAGATTTTTTTGTTGTTCTGGTGTAAGTCCCCTACCATCACTGTCTTTTCCGGTATATAGATAAGCATTATATAAGTAATGTGTCCTGGCGTCAGTTAGACATTGCACTTTAAGGCCATATTTAGCCGGTTTGTTGGGCATGTACATTCTAAATGACGACCTTCCTCTAAACGCTACAAGCATCTCGTCCACACTAACTGTAGCACCCATTGAATAACAAGACTGGCTGTTTTCAATAAATTTGTAAAAAAAATTTGAAAGTGCCGCCTCTCTCATGTCTTTTTTCCTCTCTTCTCGGTCGGTGGAAT
>JAGFPH010002425.1:123501-148843 GCA_018207615.1 Philaenus spumarius | reverse complement strand
TAACTGTATAACACAGATAACAATTTCCTTTTTAGAAAACTTGCAGTTATTTAAATAAGCATAAAATGATAGTTCTTTGAGTTGGCTGTTTTATTGAATTTTGTAGCACAGATAGCAAATTGCTACTTAGATTGTGATGGTTAATATAACATGTGTAATGTTGCATAACACTGTCTGTACATGTTAGGTAAGCCACATGGTAACATAAAAGAAAAGTTAATGTTTAGTTACATATCAGCAATATTTTGCTTATAGCTTATTAAAAGTTTTCAATATCTGTTACACTGTAGAAATACTACACAGTTATAGTTAATTAATGCATAACACTTTAGGCTTGTTTGTGGAAATATGTTTAGGCTTTAACAATAACCAAAATGATATCGGCTTTATAGTTTTTGTAGGCTGTAAGAATTACATTTAAAATTTAGGCTGTAGTAAAAAAAGAAATACATAGGTTTCTCTAATAAATTGAACAAAATGAGTTAGGAAGTTGTACATGACCCAAAAGTGGAAATAACCTAATTAAGTTTTACAAGTAATATTTTATAATTATTAAGGTAAAGCTAAAAACATTCCTACCTGGTATTCGGAAAACAAAAGGTTTAGGAGTAATTCATGTTGTTCAGCGACACACGTTAACCGCGATCAAATTATTTAAAGTTTTGTAACATCACTACCACTTGGCAGCGTCTAAAAGTTTTCGTTCGTAACGGTCTAATGGCCGACGCTTTACACAATCTCATGACCAAGCAAAAATTTTAACTGACGAGATAAAGAGACAGCTGATCGGTTGCAAGATGCTATGGCATTCTAAAGTAGTGTTACGGCTTCAGATACCGTACGGAGTCGACATCTGGCGGAGAAAAGGATAACTATTTGGGGACTGTTGGTAAGGACAGATGATAGGAGTTGTAAATTGTGGATGGACGTTACATCGGTTCGAGATGAGTCGGTTTAGTAGTCGTAGCAAGTAGTTGGCATACCCTATGTTGTTCTACAGTTGGGTAGGCGTTTGGTCTTCTGTCTTGATACGCGTTGTTTGTATGGTTCTGGTAATTGGGTCTATTGTTGTGTTGGGGTACAGTTCTGAAATTACTTTGGATTGGTCCAGGTTGTCGTTCAAATTGTCTATACGGCTGTTGTCGCTGTGGGGGTCCATAACTCGAATTATTGTGTTGACCGTTATGGTGGAAGTTTGATCGCTGGGGTGGCGAAAATCTGGATGGGTTGTCGTACGGATGGTCTCTTTGTGGTTTATATCTCGAATTGTTATTTTCAGCCTGCTTGTATGGTGTATTTCTGACATGATTTTGGTTTCCAGTAGATAAATATTGTTGGTTTGATCTATAATTTTGATTAGCAGCTCCTCTCAGATTGAAGTGGTTTCTCCTTCGTATTTCTGCGTTCGTCTCTTCTGTATCTTCTCTCTGTAGAAGATCAGCGAACTCTTTGATATTTATTATAATATTCTGGACTCGTTGAGCGTCCCGTATACGCTGGTCGAAATGTTCCACTAACGCTGCTATGATGTCCTCCTCCTTCATAGTGAGAACTCGGTCAATGAAGTATTCGCTTCTGGACTGTTTTCCTCCTGGCCTGTACTGTTCGAATTCGAGTTTCTGCCGTGTTCCTCTCTGCACGTCCCTATTCCAAAATTTCGCTAAAAATTCCGTGCTGAACTGCGGGAAGTCTCCGATGTCATCTTTTATTAACTGCCACCACTTTCCTGCTGCACCTTCGAGGCTGTTTTCGATCATGTCGAAAAGACAGTCTTTATTGTCGCCGGTCTGGTTTATTTTACAGTTCGTTAGTCGCTCGTAATACCTAGTTATCCTATATAAATAATCATTGGGGTTGTTCTGTCTCCCGTTAAAATGTGGAAGAGTGGGCGTCATGGGATTACTGCTGTCGTGACTATTTCCATTACAAATCACGTTAATTGGAGTATGCATTGGGTGTTCGGCGTTACTTCTGGGTTAGTCAGCTATCATAACTTTCATTTCGTTTATTATTGTACTTTTGGTTTCTTTTAATTTGTCATTTAGAGTGCATTCCTGTTGTGTCAATGACTCATTTAAAATTTGGCTGTTTATTGTTGTGTCTAGTCTAATTTCTAAGTTATCGATTCGTTTATTATTATTTACGATAGTCTGCTCTATTTCTGCCAATTTGTAAGTAAATTGTGTTTCTACTTTGTTTATTTTATTAGCTAGGCAATCCTTTACTTCCTCTAGCTCGGTTTGTATTTCTTGAAAACTATGGCCTAAAAATGTTTGTATGTCTATTTGATTTTGCTTAATTTGTAGTTCTAGTTTCTGTTCATTTTCTTTAAATTTGTCTTTTAATGTTTGGCCTAAATTAATTTTGAGGGTCTCTTCATTTTCCTTAAATTTGTTATTTAATGTCTCTTCATTTTCCTTGAATTTGTTACTTAATGTCTGGTCTAAATTTATTTGTAAGTTCTGAATTAGCATGGTCATCTGCTCTATAAGACTAATATCGGGTTGCATTGTGTTAGGTTGGGATTGTTCTGTTGGATCACTCGTAGTTTCCACGGACGTAGATGGTCTAGGATTTTTAATTTCCGCTTCGAGTGCTTTTTGGGTTTGTGGTATGGTTGGTCTTAAATTATACTTGGGGTTCTCTTCATTGTTGGGATTCATTTTTAATTAGTAGGCAAATTGTATTAATTTCTAGGCTTAATTCTAGGCTTACTTAAATTGTTTTAAATCTATACATATATTTATTAATTAACTATGTGCCCTACGGTGAGTCAATTTATTAGTTTTACCTAAAGATATATTCAGCCCAAAACGTTGCGGCGCCAAATTATTATTGTAATTTATTCTTTTAATCGGTTTTAATAATGCCTGACTAGTTGGGCGTCAAATTATTATATTTCTTATTTTTTATTACTTTCCATTAATAACATTACCACTAGTAGGGCATCAATTTATTACCTTTCCAATTATTTACTATTTGAATGGCCACACTTTGTAGTGTCAATTATATTTATCATCTTTCTCTTAAGGAGGCTTAGTTAAATATCAAAAGTTATAGTAGGTAAGACTAGGTAATCTACAATAAATTCTACTGAAATTATAAATTCACAAATTTTGAAGTTAACCCTGCAGTGGTGAGGTTGGGTCTGGTAGACCCAAGGGATATTTTATTTATGTTTTATTTTAGGTTGGCATCACTGCAGACGGCTGGTGAATTTTGACAGCTTCAAGGTCATCCCCCCCTACCCACTCCACTTGTCGTCCATTGCTGCCAGTTCCGAGTTGATTCCCAATAAATACACAAGTGCGGACTGGGTCTGTTAGACCCAACGTTATTACTCGTGTTATTGTGTTTTGGGTCTATTAGACCCTAGGTTACCATTGGCGTGATAGTGTTTTTGAGTGTCGGATTTGAGTGTTTTCTTCGTTATAGTGAACTTTTATTGTTTAATTATGGCTGGGAACTTTGAACGTAATAATGAACTTATTCGTCTGATGTTAGAACAGGAAATAGACAATCCTTTATCAGATGAGGAGGAAGAAGTTGGTTCTGATCCCGAAATTTTTAGTGAACACAACACTGATTCAGAAGGCGGAGGTGAGGACGAAGAAGAACCACCTATTGCTTTACCACAGATACGTCCCCCGACTCCAACGGAATTTTACTTAGGTAAAGACAAAAAAACTAGATGGGAAGTAAATGAAGTTCCTCCTGGCCAAGCCCCTTGTCGTAATGTTATTAGAGCTAGAATTCCAGCACTTTCACAAACTGCCAATCAAGCTTCTACTGAATATGAGTTTTGGTCTTTGTTTATGGATGAAAATATAATGAGACGTATTGTTACATTTACAAATCAGTATATTATGAATATATCTCAAAATTATGCTGATCAAAGTAAAGTTATGGTTACAAACGAAATCGAAATGAACAGTTTTATTGGTCTGTTAGTTCTTGCTGGAGTGTTACATGCTGGTAGGCTAAATGTTGAAGAGCTATGGGAAAAAGATGGAACTGAGGTTGAAATTTTTCCGGCCACAATGAGTCTTCAAAGATTTCGTTTTTTGTGTAGAAGCTTACGATTTGACAACGCTGAAACTAGAGAGGAAAGGAAATCAGTGGACAGGCTTGCACCGATCAGAGAACTTTTTGATAGCTTTGTAAACAATTGCAAAGCTAACTTTTCTGTTGGTATGTTTGTTACTGTTGATGAGACACTAGTATCTTTCAGGGGCCGCTGTCCATTCCGGATGTACATGCCAAACAAACCAGCCAAATACGGCCTTAAATTTTTTAGTATGGTAGATTCTAATTTGTTTTATACCTCTAACATGGAAGTGTACGTTGGGGTTCAGCCAAATGGTCCATACGAGGTTAGTAATTCATCAAAAGATGTTGTGCTCCGTATGTGTGAACCTGTTTACAATTCTGGACGAAATGTTACTCTTGATAATTGGTTTGTTACCTACGCCTTAGTCGAAGCACTAACTCAAAAAAGACTTACTGTTGTGGGGACTGTAAGAAGAGATAAACCGTTTATTCCCGTGGATTTTGTCAGCACCTCTCATAGGGCTGTCAATAGTAGTTTGTTTGCCTTTCAAAAAGACAAAACTCTTGTTTCTTACATACCCAAAAGAAATAAGTGTGTAGTATTGATATCAACCATGCATTTGGACTCAAAAATTGATGAGAGTACTGGTGACTTGAGAAAACCAGAGATTATAACTTTTTATAATCATACAAAGGGAGGTGTAGATAGCATTGATCAAATGTGCACCGAGTATAATGTAATGCACAACAGTAGACGTTGGCCTCTAACTATATTTTTCCATCTACTCAATGTGGCTGGTATAAATAGTCACGTGCTCCATACTATAAAAAATCAAACCAAATTGCCTCGTAGAAAGTTTTTGAAAAACTTAGCCTTGGAACTTGTGAAGCCCATGATTGAACAGCGTGCAACAAATTTAAGACTTCCTACACAAACAAGACAACTTTGCAAACGACTAGCTGGTATTCAAGACCTACCAAGGATTGCCCCTGAAGCAGGTAGAAGAGGTAGATGTCACGCGTGCAAGGATAGAAAAACACAGTACTATTGCCAGAAGTGCCACACTTGGATTTGTCTCGCTCATGCTACAATGTTGTGCAGAGATTGCGCTGAAGCTCAAAATTAGACATTCAGGTCAGACACAGAGTATTTGTTTGATAGAATTGTTATGTTTCAACCAATTTTTGTAGCCCAACAACTTTTTATAATTCACACATAGAGCTATTTTTCATGTCAAACCTATAAATCTCATTAGTGTTTATTTGATTTGTTATGTAATACACATGCGATATAACATAAATGTATATATATATATATATATATAGATGCATACATGTATTTACATATAATGTCTAAAGACTCTAACCTATATAATCACCTATATAAGCCCTATAGCCTTTTCCATACATACATATAGTAATGTTTCATATAAAGCTAACAAATATTACAATATTATATATTTTTTTTTTATAAATATACAAATATTATCAATGTAAATATATTAAATGATGTATATTAAAGTATTCTGAGCTTACTTGTGAACAGTCTTTTATTTACAGCCATTACAATTGCATTATTACAAAATGGGTCTGTCAGACCCAACCTCACCACTCCCGTCCTCTGGTTTCACCTCACCACTGTAGGGTTAATAGGGTATAAATACTGTTTGTTGTATTATAGTTATGCACATTAACTGAGTATTGAGAATAGTTAGAACTTATTGAAGCCCCAAGTTTTTGTCTCTTTTAGTTTTTTTAGTTATATGGATTTTAAATGGTAATTTTTTTTTATGTGGTAAAAAATTGGTTTTCTTACTCTACTATTGTTACTTGCCTGAAAAGTTGTTTGAAGTAGTTAACTAACTAATTTAATGGCAAATTTTTCCTCACTTTAATTGTCATATCGTAATGTTTAGTTTTTTTTTTATTTTTTATGTTGTCAAAATCCTTATGACAAACATGTAGTGTGTTTATTTTTATGCGTCTAGTTTAACTATTTTTATATATTATTTTATACTTATAGATGAATTTCGTGTGTAATTTCTATGAAGAATAAAAATACTGTCTACAGAATTGTATTGTTTGTTTTTTTGCCCAAGTTTGAACTTCGTAAATTGATAATTCGGTTACATTTATTTATTCAATGGTGATGTTTTTTATGTAGGCTAATGATTAACGAAATGAACCTCTTTGTCGGCAGAAGCTCAGTATTGTTTTAAAAATAGTTTCTCGCCGCTAGCGATCGTTCCGTGCCAGTCACATCGTTTCAGTCCGGTCACGGCTGTTTCATTCCGGTCACGTTGGAAAAATGGTTATTAAATCAAATTCATGAAAAATAAAAGTAATATATTTTAATTGATATATATTGCATTAACTTATTATTTTACATAACTAACAATTTCGATCTAAATTAATTGTTTTTATGACTTTTTAACAACTTTTCTTTGAATTTTCATTCATAACCTCTAAGAATAGGACTATTATTATTAGGACTTTTTTTCGCTATTATTTCTACTTAAAGTCATATTTCATGACAGAAATTACCTTTTTAATGTAATACTTTGGTTATAAAGGCTGTTTTTCAACACATTTGTTCCTTTATTCTACTTGATAAATAATTTTTTTAGGTTAATTTAGGTGTGACCGGAAAGTAAAATTTCTTGGACCTTGATAGGAAAAAAAAATTTTTTAAGCCAAAATATAATAAAATTAGCTTTGCTGGTTGTAGGGGAGAGTGTTGTACCTTTGGACAGTTGTACCTCTGGACAGTTGTAATATCACTTAATATTGGAGGGAAATTTAATGTTTCTTTATTCCCTCATAGAAATGCAAGCTTAATACTAATCCTGTTGGAGGGAATTCTCTTTGTGATGAGTACTAGTGCTGTTGTGTAGTGAAACATTTTTTTCTTCATAAAAAGTAAGTATTAAGACATAATTTTGATTATTTTTGCAAACTTTATTTTTTACTATATGAGAATGAAAAAATAGTGATAAAATAGTATGAATCATCCTTTTTTTAATACCCATGTGGAAAACCAATAAATATAACCTACATGCTAGATGTGGGAATTTGTATTAAAAACTGTACCTTGTTGTACCTTTGGACAACGTCCATGTTGTACCTCTGGACTTGTCCAAAGGTACAATATAAATCATAATCAAGCTTGAATTGTGAAAAATGAGTATATTTTTAAGAATAGAAAAGAAATTCTGACGAACATAAATACTTGCTTATAATAATATCAATATTTTTACAATAAATACATTTTAATATTGTGTATTATACTGGTAATATATTTTTTAGAGAATTTGTGATCTGTTAATTATAAATAGAAAGTTCCAACATATAATTTAGTTAGTTTATTCATTTGAATTTTGATTTACCTCCCATTAATTAATTACTCATATTTTGTAACAAAGCCTGAATAGGAATGCTTGAAAAAATATTACTGCTTATTTTATTATATGTTGTTGTTTTTCTTAACTGTTACAGTGCCTAGGAGCAAGACTGGTGTAAAGCGAATCAAATTTTCTAAAGAAATTTTAGAAAAGGCAATTAGAGCTGTTCTAGAAGGCAAGTCAGTCAGGGAGGCAGCTAGTGAGTATTCACTTACGAAGTCTACCTTATGGAATTATGTTAAAATACAGCAAGCTAGTGGTTGTGAAAATATTAATGTGCAATTGGGGAAAAATGACACACAACAAGTGTTTTCAAAAGTTCAAGAGTCTGAATTAGCTAGTTATTTTGATATGGCTGCCAGACTTCACTATGGTTTAACAAAAAAAGATGCCAGATCACTTGCATTTCAGTATGCAGAAGTGAATAACATAAAATGTCCTGAACAGTGGAAATCGGAAAAGGTAGCAGGTAAAGAATGGCTGAGGGGATTTTTAAAAAGATGGTCTAAATTAAGTCTTAGAAAACCTGAAGCCACTAGTTTGGCACGGTCCACAAGTTTTAATAAAGAAAATATAAAGAAATTTTTTGACAACCTTAAAAATGTTTTAAACAGGCACAAGTTTACTCCAAATAATATTTATAATCTGGATGAAACTGGAAACTCTACCGTTCATGTTCCTCCTAAAATAATAGCACCAAAAGGTATTAAACAAGTAGGGAGCATGACTTCTGGTGAGCGTGGTGTTAATGTAACTATGATAGCATGTATCAACGCTGCAGGCAACCATGTGCCTCCAATGTTAATATTTCCAAGAGTGAATTTTAAACAACACATGTTGAATGGTGCTCCATCCGGCTCTATTGGTGGAGCTAATCCATCTGGCTGGTCAAATGAACTGTTATTTGTAAAGTATTTAGACCACTTTATTAAATTTGTTAAACCATCTAAAGAAAATCCAGTACTTTTAATTCTAGACAATAATTGATAGCCACATATCTATAGAGGGAATTGGTAAAGCTAAGGAGGCCGGTGTGATTATGTTAACATTTCCTCCTCATACATCACACAAACTGCAACCCTTGGACAGGACAGTATTTGGACCTTATAAAACATTCTACAATACTGCAGTTTCCGAGTGGATGCTCTCAAATCCCGGAAAACCATTAAGCATCTACGAAATAGGACAAATGTGTGGCAAGGCATATTTGCAATCATTTAGTGCTAAAAATATTATAAAAGGGTTTGAAGTAACAGGAATATATCCAGTTAATGAAAATATCTTTAACGAAGAAGAGTTTTTGTCTTCATATGTTACTGACCGACCTAATCCAGAAAGGCTTAATGCCCAACATAACCTACAACCAACTGATTCAAGAGATCCTTTAGTATGTGTCCCAACCGGATTCCAACCTAATTTAAACACAATTCCAGCAACAATTTCCCCACAGATTATAAGACCTTTTCCAAAAGCTGCAGAACGTAAAGTTAAGGGAGGTAGAAAGAAAGGGAAATCCATGATCATGACCGATACTCCGGAAAAACAAGCTATTGAAGGAGAAAAATCTAAGAAGAAGAATAAAAAGATTATTTCTCTGCCTATTCCAATTTTAATAAAGTACGGAAAGTGTTATATTACTCTAGTTCAGATGATGAAGGTGATGAAATCTTATCAGAAGAAGAAGAAGAAACATTAGAAAAATTAAAAGAAGATAGGCCTATTTATGCAAGAGAAGCAGAAAGTGCAGAGGAACGATCATTTTTGGAAGGAACAGTTAAAGAGGGTAGTTTTGTTTTAGTGAGACTAGTGGGGAAGAAGAGCACAGTTTTCTATGTAGCTGAAGTAACTGTTGTGAACAATTTCGACTATCAAGTAAAGTATTTAAAAAGAGTAGGTGAAACAAACAAATTTGTGCGAGAAAACGAAGACATTTATGATATGTCAGTGTGTGATGTTGAAATGGTACTTCCTCTTCCTACATCTGTGGGAGGACCAGAAAGACAAGTGTCTCAGCTATCATTTTCTATAGATTTTTCATCCTACAATGTTAAATAAACTGTTTGCTGTTAATAATATTTTAAGTTCTTAATACTTTATTTTACTTTTTGGTTAAGAAATATTCTAAATATGTTTAATTTTATCAAAGATTTTCTGTATAATAAATGTTTCTTATTGAAATACATACAAATTTTGTGAAATAAATATCTCATATAACTTGTATGTGTGAAACTAAATTTATAAAACCAAAAACTAGTATTTGTCCAAAGGTACAAAATGCGTGTCCAAAGGTACACCTATGTGTTATACCTTTGGACCCTTTGCAGTCAAGTTTATTTATGCAAAAAAAATATATAAATTTAAGTGTTTACTCATTTATAAAAAATGTGTAAATATAAACAAAGTGTTGATTATTATTTTAGTCCAAAAATGAATAATATTGATCAAATAGTTATGAAGATAATAATTATTTAGTAAAATTTGTCCAGAGGTACAACACTCTCCCCTACTGATGGTTAAGTGATATAATTATCCATCATCTCCTAAAAGATCAATATTTTTTACGATTATATATTTTTTTTTTGAAAAGTTTCTAGATATTGTCCCATTTGGTGACTTTGACCCGTAACTGACAGAATGTTCAACAATTATATACCTATTTTCGGACCGCCACATAGAATACTGACCATGGCACACAATTCAAGAGCAAAATTTGGACAAATAAATTAGATGAATTCGAAATTAAGCATATACTAAATCCTGTATACCACCCTATGTCAAACATGGCAGAACAGCCTATCAGAGAAATAAAAAGATGTCTCCGAACCTATTGCTCACATAACCATAGAAATTGGGCAACATGTATAGACACAATTAATCAATTTTTAAACGAATTACAGCATAAGACAACTAAGTTCACCCCCAACGAATTGCAGCTTAACCAGAAAGACCATCGATTTGGACAGAAATTATACACAGCCCATTTACTAATGATACCCCTTTAGAACAATTAGAACTGACAAAAACAAGAATCCAGGCCATGCAAACAAAACGAGCAGACAAATTCAATAAAACACTCAAATTATCTACCTTCAAAGAAAACGACTTAGTATTAGTCAAATCAATCCCCCAATCTAGCCAAGGCTACGGCGAAACCGCTAAACTGTTTACAATTTATGTTGGACCACTCAAAATATTGAAAAGGATCGCAAAGCAACATACACATTAATCGACGAGTATAACAAAACCTATGGACCATAGGCCTACCATATATCTATGTTAAAGGAATATAAAACCGACCATCTTGTACAGACCAGTTAAATAATGACAAAATGATCTTACCAACTAATTAAGTAATGAAATGATTCATCTACAAACCAACTAGAAACATAAAGACTATGTGATAATCAGCATTAGTGCATATAAACTAAACTCATGTATTAACCAATAAGTACCACTTTACCAAGAGTATACTAGATGTAACCTCAAAAGCAAACGAACAATGTAAACACTCGTGTTAACCAAACTAAGTGCGACGATGTATGATGCAATCCCACATCAGTGTTAACTACCCAAGTGTTCCCCAAATAAACCATGTTATTTCCCCATAAACCCAAAAACAAACTGTGCCAACAAGGCAAACTTTACAGTGTTTTCCCCAACAAGTGATATCTCCAGTGTTAATTAAAACAAAACTGTATTTGAACTATAATGTCAAAGCAATTCCCAACCCAGTGTACTTATCCCCAACAAATGAATTGAACTCATCACATGATGAAAAAAAAGAAAAAGAACTATACTAAACTGCCATGTCTGTATTAACAGATGGTAAAGCTCAACCAAAAAACTAGGTCAAACAAAACATATGTTACGTATAGCTGCGACGAGAGTCAAAAGAGCCATAAACAATTAGATATTTAAGTTAAGTTAAGTTAAGTCAAAACCAATGTTAAATGTTATATTTTCTTGTTCGTTATTAAGTTATTTAGTTACGTACCATATTATGATTTGATACGATTATTAAACAAATTTTTAGCTCAATTATTCGCAAAAATTAATTTAAGGGACTAATTATAATGTATCAAATCACAAACCAAACAAAGTAATACTAGAATAGCCTACCAATAACCTAACCTTTAGAAGCCAACATAGGTTGTTTTTAACATGTTGTTTTTAATTTACATTAATGATTTGTCATCATATATACATGTGGATAGCCTAATTCAGTTTGCCGATGACACAACTTTGAGCATGAAAGCAAACTCAGTTGAAAATTTGGAACTTGAGGCTTTTTTACAAGTCAATGCAACAGGTCAATACTTTGAAGAGAATAATTTGGCAGTAAATCCAGCCAAGACAAAGTATATGTATTTTAATAATAAACAAAGCCAAAATCAGACACCAAGTGTCATATTGGGTGACAATTTGCTTGAAGAAGTGAATTCAGTCAAGTTCTTGGGTCTTATTATAGATAATAAGTTATCCTGGAATGACCAAATTAGCGGTATTAGTGCAAAGATTAGTTCTGGTATTTTTTTGCACTAAGAAATTTAAGATTGTATTGTGATTTGTCTATTCTATTAACTGCTTATTATGGGCTTATATATCCACATCTGAACTATGGAATTCTCCTGTGGGGAAACTCATCAGTTCAGAATATGCATAGACTTTTTGTCCTGCAAAAGAAGGCCATTCGGCTAATAGCAGGACTGAAGCAAACAGAAACTTGTAAAAATGCTTTTGGGAGGATTGGAGTGCTTACACTTCCATGTATATACATACTTGAAGTGTTGCTGTATTTTAAATTTAAGTGTGATCATGTCCAGAATATGGACATACATGACTACAGCACCAGACAAGCTTGTAATTATCGTGCTAGACAGCACAGGTTAAATGTGTACAGTAAACTTCCATCACAAGCAGGTGCTAAATTGATGAATAAGCTCCCCCAAAGTATTAAAAGTTTACAAAATTATACATCTTTTAAAAACAGCCTTAGACAACTTTTGTTGTCTGGATCTTTTTACTCTGTGGAGGAGTTTCTGCATTGACTCTCTGTTTTGTGATTGGGTGTGATTTCCTGCTTGGTCATTTATATAATTTGTTTCTGTGTTTGTATATTTGTTTTTGAATATTTTGTAAAGTTTAATTTATTAACGTTTATTATATCTTGATTGTTTTAAATATGTTATTGGTATGTGGTTGTAATTTGTAATTTTATTTATTTTAAAACCAAAAAATGACTTGGCCATACAAATTGTAACTTTGTCAACGGCTATAATAAATGAAATTAAATGAAATGAAATGAAATGAAACCTAAATGTACTAGGCCTAGGCTATTTACCCATATGTAACCTAACTATAGAAGTTCCAAAACAGAACAAATACCAATACAACATTATACCTGTATGTTAAATCCAATATAATTTATGTATTTAGAAGTAATGAATTAAGAAATCCAGAGCAATATAATGTAAACAACACTTGTAACCTATGCTATTGTAACCTCAACCCAAAACAGTGCACAATTCACTATTATTTCGGAACCTATGTACAAAAAACCAATTCACATATTTATTTATTAACCACAATTTAAGACACAAACTGTTACATGTTATTTATAATATGCCATTTTATAAGAAAACAACTCAAGTACCAATTCGAAATGGTCAAAAATCAATCGTGAATCAAACAGATTGCGCCGACAATAATACGATCATCACAAAACATGAATGCTTTAGAATAAACATTTAGCGTATGTAAATCAAACTATTAACATGTAATAATTGTATAAAGAGTTATTTCTATTAATTTTAAGTAACAAATGCACGTAATCTGTATTAGATTATTAGTTAGTGTAGACATTCCAATAAAGCTATGATCAGCTGTAAACTTAGTGAACTATATTATTTCCAGTGTTGCCAATCATAATTGAACATATTACCCTCCACTTGTCATGAAATTACCCTATATTACCCTCCACTAGCAAATAAGAACTTAACATACGTTTATTTAAAAATTGTACTTACGTTTAAGTAACTATCCTGGCAAAAGGCTTTGTTAGTAGCTCCTTTCACAAAAACATGATTTTTATTTACAACTATTCCATTTATATTTACAATATATTACACTACATGAAATGAAATTTTCTCTACTTCCAAATATTAGTTTTGAGTATTTCCTTAGTAGGCTCAAAACTAACACAACCTTCACTATCCTTTACTCATTCTCTTGTAGCAATTAGTGCTACGACAGTCTCTGTTTTTAGGTTATTTCTGTGAGTAGTCTTGCAAAGTTTCAGCTCACTAAAAATCCTCTCCACACAAGCATTTGAAAATGGTAATACAAATAAAAGTCTAATAAGTTTTTGTAAATTTGGAAATAGAGGTAGACCAGTTGTAGTTTTCAGTTGAAATACTTTTTCCCAATATTCATAGGCAGGTTTACAGGGATCCAAATTCAAATCATTATGGTTCAACAAAGAATGAGATTTGTTCTCTGAATCTAATTTCTGGATGTCCAAAAACTCCTTTAAGATAGGAAACCTATTTACAAGAGGAGCAAGACTTCTGAATTTGAACTTCTGGTCTATGGTTGGGTGAACAATAGAGATATATTCAAAGATAGGGTCAGAAAAATCAAATCTTTGTTTTATTTGACCTACCAATTCAATATAAAAATGCAGGCAAGTCTTAAAAAATTGGTCAATAGACTGAGTATTTACATCTGGTTTTGTTCGGAGATTATTTATGGTCTCTGTAGTGGAAACTCCAAGATATATTTCATGAAGCTTTAAAAAATATCTGGGATTGGAGTGCTCTATTTTGAAAATGTCAGTACTTTTCACATAAGACATATCCAAGTAGTTGGAACAGATATGCTCTAAAATTTTTACAACTTCTGGTTGAAGCATGTGAAAGAGAGGTTGTTCACTTTGGAATAAACAGTTAAATTCATTTAAAACATTCAAAATGTATGACATAAACTCTAAATATGCCAATGTAAAGGAATTTGTCATTGTTTGAAGCATCATATCTAGAGTAGTTGAGGGATCATCTTGAGATACAGTGGTAAGATAAGCTTTCAATACCTGGTACTGCTCTATTACTCGTCTGACACATTGTTCCACAGAAAGCCAGCGTGTTGCTCCAGGAGTTAAAATTTTATGCATTTCAACATTAAAAAACTCTTGAAACTCTTTCAAAGCCTCCTGCCTGGAGAAACTTCTACTAAAGTGCGATCATAAATTTCGAAGTAAATCTTCGACACTTCTTGGTAATTTTAAACAGGCTTTTGAAGCAGCCAAATGAATGCTATGACAAGAACACTTTACAGATAAGACATTAGGGTGATTTTCTCTTAAATGGCTAAAAACTGAATTGTATTTTCCTACCATCACATTGCAAGTATCAGAACTAAACCCTACAAGATTTTCAAGTGGAATGCCTTTATTTTGAATGTTCTCAATCATAGACCTGTATAGTACATCAGCTGTGCTTGATTTAAGTTCATACATATCAAAAAACTTCGATTGTACAGAGTTTAATTCCAAATCAAAAAAAATAACAGATAAAGCACATTGCTTTGTTGATGATATATCTGTTGTTTCATCCATAACTATAGAAAAAAAAGTTCCTGATACTCTCAGATTTTTATATAATTGCTCTAAAAAGTTAGAAGCTAGAGAACGTTTTAATATTGATGTTGTTTTAGTTCTTTTAGAAGTTAGTTTGTCTGCAATTTTAGAGTCAGGGAAAATATTTTTTAAAAGAGGAACTAGTACATCCATGAGGCTAAATGGTAAATTGTTCGATGCTATTAAGGCAGCCAATTTAATCTCTGCTCGTTTAGTATCTAAGTCAGTGGAAGATTGAGAGAGAATCTCAGAAATGTTTTTATTATTTGCTAATTCTGTAATTAAATTTTTATGTCTAGCAGATTGGGAATGACGTAAAATTTCACTTTTGTGAGCAGTTTAATTTAGATCACATATTTTACAATGAGCTAACTCATTCAATCCTCTTGTTTTGGAACTTTTTGTTAACCACAAGCTAAATTCAGGCACTTTAAGCCATGTAGAACTAAACTTATTCACTTTTGGGCTCTTTCTTGTTATTTTAAAAGTTTTTGAATCAGATTTCAGATTAATCCTATCAGTACTTCTATTGAAATCTGTAGAACTCGATGTATTGTCAGATTCATGTTCTTCCTGTTCAACTAATTCCATACCGTCTTCATCAATTAAAGTTACTGGTAATTCTAAATTACGATTTGAGCTTGGGCCTGCTTCCAGACTGATTAATTTAGGTTCAGCAGTTTTTTCATAAGGAGCTTCAGAATTATTAAGGAATTTATTAGGCCTACTGTCTAAATTTGGTTTTACCTTTACTAGAAACTTATCCATTTTGAACTTTTGTTAACATAGGCCTAGTATAATGATAATGTGAGGTATAGCTAGTTTATATTTCAACTAATTCATGCTAAGCCTATTTAGACAACCTATCAAAAACAGACACTACAAAATTGTAAAATATAGATTCCTGTAGTATATATATGTGTGTACCAAATAATGCCAAAATAAAAAAATGTTTAACACAAAACAAACACAAATTTAGTATTCAATTATGACCGACAACACTCATAAATACTAGTTGTTAGAAAAATCTCACTTCACCACACCACAGTACAGTAACAACGAAAGTTCGAAATTCGAAACACTTCACCAAAAGGAATACAGTACTACGCACTTAACACTGGTAACGAAGCGACAGTAACAGCAAGCAATACTTTACTTAACGAATGGAAACGTGTAACGTGTAAGTAGAAAAACAAAGACCGGAACTGGAAAAAGGACAGGAAAGCCTATTGAATCTATTGAATATTGAAGACCACTGAATAAGTGAAAACCTTATTGTCTATTCGTCTAATGTTGATATCAACCTGTGTAAACCACAGATGAAATTCCAAAAATAGTTAGCCAAATATATGTTCGCCAAAATTATGTTTAATAAACTGCTAACAAAATTATTTCACCGAATTACCCACTATTACCCTACTTTTTCGCATTACCCGCTTGATTACCCTCCAAGGTTCAAATTACCCGAAAATCGGGTAATTACCCGGTCATTGGCAACACTGATTATTTCAGAATTCAACCAATAGAAAGATACAATTTATTATGTCCGGTAAGTTCTTTACGATTAATAATTACATATTTAAAATAGAATAGTAAAGCCTTAATACATTGATAGTATAACCAGAACCAATTTAATCTTTTCAAAACCGAAATATAAAGTTGTAAAAACTACGATACAACGTGGACTATATTTGTTCCGCCAAGCCTGAACGTTTAACCATGTAGAGCAAGCGGCATACAACACGATAGCATTTGATATCAATACGCCGAATGCAAATGGCCGCCAGCAAGAATCAACAGAAATAGTACGTGAAACAATGAGTGTGGACCCCGTAACCCAATTTCCGGCATCTTGATGAAATCAGAACGGCGTCCTTTTTAAAAGTAGTTGTAAAGAAGCCATTGAAAGGAGTAGATGCAAGTGTATAGTGCTAGTTAGTTTTTGAAAGTTTTGATCATAAATACATCGTTAAATTCAGTGAAAACTAACCAAATAGAGACTGGTATACTCTATTACAACTAAATTATCAATAACATTTGAACAATTTAAAAGATTAAGCCAGATAAAGACTTACAAAAATTAGCATCAAGCTTTAGAGACATTTGAACCTTATAAATTTGCAACTTATACTATTAAGGACTGAATCCTAAGTAAATTCATGTTTATCATATGCGTAATCTAAAAACCAAAGATATATTCAGACTCAGCCGAGTGCCTACCCCGAGATTAGTGAAATTTTAAATATATAATAATTACAACTCTTTAACCCTGCATTACTCGCGTAGGGTAAATATGACCCCAGGCGGGAATTTTAATTTGTTCCTGCAAGCCAGTTGGCACCACTGAGCTAGTCATTCTAGTAGCTTCGTGTTTCAGTGTATAGTTAAAGGTCAAATACTCGCCAGTGCGCTGTCTATTCCTGTTTGGTTGTGATAAATATGTTTTTGCCCTTGGGGTCATATATACCCCGCGCGAATGTTAACTGTGATACATTTTTTAGTCGGTTTAGCACAATTATACTTATGTGCGGTGGTATTAGGATATATTATTGAACTGAAGTTATTGAAAGTTTTTAATTCTTAATCCCACTATGGCTAATAATTTTGATCAGTTTTTAAATGACGTACTAAATGAACCTGATGATGATGAAGTTGGCGGTAATGGTTCAGAATCAGAGGACATTGATGAGGATTGCATTTATGAAAATAATGACAGTGAGCAAAGTGCAGAAGAAATGACCGTTGTATGTGATAGTGAAATGGAAATAGACGAAGAAATTCCAGTGCGTTTTTATATTGGAAAGAATTGTGAAACTTTGTGGATGAACCAACCACCACTTCAAGCTGTTCGTGTCAGGTCTCGGAATATTGTTCCTGCAATACACGCTCTAGGTGTGAAGCCAGCAGGTAAACACGCAATTACACCCATTCAGAGCTGGAGTTTGTTTTTTACTGATGATATTTTGCAGAAGATTGTCGAGCATACCAATATAAAATTTGACAACTTCAGCCTAATTACAGTAGAGACCGGGACGCAAAAGAAACTAGTTTATCTGAAATTAAAGCCATAATAGGTTTGCTACATTTAGCAGGTGTGAAAAATCGTCACACATCACCTTGACGGATTTATGGGAAACTAACGGCTTAGGCCTTATATAAAATACTTTTTCGATGTGTAATGAGTCTGTCTCGGTTCACATTTTTGCTGATAGCCATACGGTTTGATAATGTATTGACCCGAGATCAGAGAAAAGAACTAGACCGGCTAGCACCTGTTCGAGAAATATTTAGCCAGATTGTTGAACATTTCCAGAAATACTATTCTCCTGGTCATTTGATGATGTTAGATGAGAAGCTTGAAGCTTTTAATGGCAAGTGCCCTTTTCGGCAGTACATCAAAAACAAGCCTGCCAAATATGGCGTAAAAATAATTGCTCTTGTTGATGCCAAAATGGCATATACCTACAATTTAGAGATCTACGCAGGTAAACAACCTGAAGGTCCATTTCAGGTATCTAACTCAGCGAAAGATGTTACTTTGAGACTTATAAAACCAATTGAGAATTCGGGACACAACCTAACAACTGATAATTGGTACACTAGTGTACCATTAGCCGTTGAAATGCTAAGACAAAAGATTAACATTGGTCGGGACCCTTTGTAAGAACAAGGCAGAAATACCACTAGAGTTCATTGCAAACAAAGCAGAGTATTCAAGTCTATTTGCCTTTGATGATAATAATATAACTTTAGTAAGTTACTATATATAAAAAAAAATGTAATTTTGCTGTTTTCGATGCATGATTCACCTAGAATTTATCCAGACACAGGAGATAAAACAAAACCCGAAATTGTTACGTTTTACAATAGCACAAAGGGCGGTGTGGACACGACCGATCAGTTATCGTCTTTGTATTCTGTATCTAGAAAGACCCGCCGATGGCCTGTGGTAGTATTTTTCTGTTTACTAAATACAGCTGGAATAAATGCACGTCATTGTTGCATCAAATAAAAGGTTTGAAGAACAAATTGTAAGAAGGAAGTTTTTACAAGAGCTTGGGGTCAGTCTTGTCAAGCCTTTTATGGAAGAAAGAGTAGCCTACAAATCGTGAGTCTTCCAAAGGAACTTCGATCGCAAATCAAGAAATTTTTGCCTACCGAAGAAGAACCTGCAGCCCCAAGAGAAATACTAACAAGAGGAAGATGTAACGTATGCCATCGTAACCGGGATAGGAAGACCCCATTCTCATGTGAGAAATGTTACAAAATGGTATGCAAAGAGCACATGAAAGTTGTGTGTGAAGATTGTAGGGATAGCGTATGAACTTAACCTTCAAATTTATACTGTTTGAATTGTAAAAGTAATGTTTTTATGTCATTTAACCTTAGCATTCCTGTTTTTACATCTAATAAATATTTTAATTTGTATAACTGACTCTTCATTTAAATTGTTATGCCTAACCCATATAGCCGAATTACAAAAATTAATTTACATGATTTTTTTTTTTTAGTTAAAATATGTAAACTATATAGTAAAAACGATAAATTATGTCAAAATAATGTTTAAATATAAAACAGTTTGTTTAAAATGATAACTTACGGTTAAAAAACATTGAGTTTGGTTAACATTGACCAATTATTTTGTTCAATACAAGTCTTTTAAAAATGTATTTTATTTCGCGAGATTTCCGACTTGTGACGCATATTTAACGCTAATTATTGAAGTTTTACACATGCAGTCATTAATCTTTATAAATATTGTATTCATACATATTAAAAATTACTTTATACTAATATTTTATTAACCCTGGAACCGTACACCTCAATTTCTGTTACACTAACCATACACAGGGGTACTGGGTGCCCCAAAAATAAAAAATAATTTTTAATGGAAATTCTTTTTGTTTTATTCAAGAAACATTATAAACGTGTTCTTTAGGCCTTAAATTATTGCTAAAACATACTTTTAATTACTTTTTAAAGATTTAAGTAAATATAATAAAAGAATTGCGAAAACCTACATTTTTTAACAAAGTTTTTTAAAGTTGCAGTTTTTGAGTTTTTTATCTAGTTTTCTTCACTACAACTGGCACAAACACTTTTTACATGATTTTTGCAAGTGAACTGGTTGCACTCAGCACACAAAATTGAAGAAAAATTTAAAACACACAGAATTGTACACTTGAAGAAAAACTTACACTAACCGTACACCGGGGCACTGAATGCCCCAACAACGTTCTACAAAAGGAATGTGATGTGTCACAGCCGCAGCAAACAAAGCAACTGACAGCTCGTCAAGGTCAAGTAAAAGTCACAGGAGCTGGCTGCGGTCAGTGTTGTTAACTCAAATTTACAGCAAAACTAAAATTCTCTGGGGCACTGAGTGCCCCGGTGTACGGTTCCAGGGTTAAATATAGGAAAAACGTAACGACAGGATACATGTTTTTTGAAAGGTTTATAGCGGTAGGGCTAGCGTAGGCTTTCGTAGGGCTAACTTCAGGGCGCCCACTTAGCTTTACAACTCCTAATATGAAACATTCTTCTTCTTAAACTTTCACACTGTTCAAACAATATCAATTGACTATTTAATAATACTATGATCAATTTATGGCCAGCTGTGAGAATGTTTCATTAGATACATTTACCATAGTCTTATTGAATGTCAATTGCTACTTCGTACAATGTAATAGGCCTACTACCCAGCCTTCATGTGCCTAACAATGGCCTAACAACCCATAAAAATCCCGGACAATGCTTAATCCCAGACGTAAGTTAAGCCTACAGGTATTCATAGGCCTAATTTAACACTATACTGGTACAAGATTACAAGACGTCAAAGCTAGAACCTATTGACCACTTTCAAGAAATTTGTTTCTCACGAAAAGCAAGAGGACATAGGTAAATCTAAATACAAAATATAGGCCTATTCGGGTATTATAAAATTCCCCCATATAGACTGTACCGACGGCTATTTATGAATAGAATAAACTTATGGCAAGGCTAAAATTAGCATGTGACGATTGGTCAGCTTTTAGGATGATGTACGATTGACTTGGCCCATTAGTAGAAAATTAAACAATAGCATTGACCTACATTAAATGAAAGTTGAATCATCTCAATGGATAGGGGCCTACTATAACTGTTTAGCCTTAATATTATTGCAATTAAAACGTTGTAGACGGTATTTTAAGTATATTGACAACACCTAAAGTCGCATATTTTCTAAATCCACGTTATGGATACAAATGTAGGCCTATATAATAAAACTTTAGAAAGTGTTATTTACACAAACTACCTATTCTGCAAAGTATTGTTATTAAACTCAAAATAACGTTACGTTTCAATTTGGAACCTTCTTATTGGAAGTAGGTAGAGTGATTATAAAAAAATTAATAAACTTTTCATAACTTCAAACTACTGTTAGCCTATAATAAATATTGAACCAACAAACAAAAAACTGAAACCAGCTGATGTATTTTTTTACAGTTCCAAGATCTACTACATAAACCAAAACATCTGCTAAATAACGTTCAATTAAAAAAAAACTAATACCCTAACTATTAAAATGTAAAAATAACTCATCGTTTATAGTTTCTTAGGGTCATTAAATCGTCGAAACGTTATAATATAAAAGTTTCATGACAATCCATCAAACCGTTAAAATGGGGTTAGCGTTACATGAATTGGATTTTTAGTCATGTATAAGGACGTCACTTCGTTTCATCCAACTATGTTGCCCAATGTCAGTCTTACGGAGAATTAAGTACAATTTAGGCTATATCTCGCTTGTTAATGAACATATATCGATAAAACTTGGTGTTTGGCTTTTTTTGATTGTGTTCTATTGATATTTGCATAAGAACCCATTTGTGTGGTCCCCATGGCAGCAAACTTGCGTACCGGTATGTCTGTTCAGTCCTACTAATGCTATTCCTTATAAATGAACAATAATAAATAAAATGTCATAACTTATCTTGTTTATTTATGAATAGGCTAAGTTATTGCTTGATGAAACTGGGTAAGTGGCATCATGTGGTAGTGATGAACATTATACAGGCCTGTACTTTTGAAATTCGCTGAGCACACAGATTTGTTGCGATTACTTTTAGCAATGTTAAGTTAGTAGTCTTTTTAAAACTGATATAAACGCGTAATAATATTATATTTAGTATTGCCCAAATTATTTAGGCTGGGCTAATATTGCAATGTGAGTTTACCATGCAAGTTAAAATTGACTATTACACTAATTGTGTAATAGTGTTGTTAGCCTATTGTGCTATAGGTAATTATTATTTATTTCATAACATCTATTCATAATCAAGCTTTAGTCTCAATCACACATTGTCATTTGTGTAGCCTACACAAATGTTTTATTACCTTGGATAACCTTGGTCTTTTGGTATTAGACAATATATATGGTATTAAGCAGGATTAGGAGGCCTCAGAGCACTTGTACCTCTTTTTGGCCATTTTGTGCTGGTAAGACCCATTCCTGTAACTTCCCTTTAATAAAGCCATTGTTTGATTTATATGTATTTTTACAGGTTTTCAATTGTAGTGTGGCTATACTCTCCGTATAATTAATCATTTAGTATAAATAGGCTTATACGATGAATGACCTCATAAATAAAAATAAAAAACAAAAACAGTTAAATGACATTTCTCAAAGACACTTACGAAGATTGGCAAATTTAAAAACTCAAAGATTGTCTGTTCTGGGGGAACTGCATCCAGAGCAGACTGACCCAAGTATATTGGACATAAATAAAACTTCCACCACAGATTACCCCTCAAATAATAGTACCGGTTGTTATTTTCTTGGTGAACAGCCTTCTTCATCACATTGCAGCGTAGGGCTAAATGGTCCCAATTTTCTAGATAACTCTGAAATTGAATATAACTTCTCTGCTTTGTGTTCTAACTCGGGGTCAGATTTGGAAACATTTGACTTGCCTGACCAACATGTTGATTTTGTAGAACCATCCTTTAGTGATGATTTAGCATCTTGGGCGATTCATAACAAAATGAATCAGTCATCGTTGTCCTCTCTATTAAAGTTATTAAAGAAAAATGGTGTAACTTGGTTAGTTACAAAAATTTAATTTAATGAATTTATTTAATATAAGAAGTCGACAAAAAAAATTAAAAACCATAAAAAATACTCTAGACTTCTATTTTTATAAAAAATTTCGAACATCCGAATGATGCTAGGCTATACTTTAACTTTACTTGAATTTAATATTTAATTTTAATAAGGGTAGGTTCTGATTGTAAAGTAGTACTTTGGAAGGCATAGGCGGGTTACACACTGAAGTGGCGTGGCTGCCACGCGAAGGCACGCTGCATGCGTCGTGCCAGTGCATCGGCGAGCACGATGCAAGGAGCTTACACACTGGAATGGCGCCACATGGCCATACATTTATATCTGACTATACTCAGTATGTTCAAAAATGTCAACAAGTGAAAATGAGCTATTCCTGTTGTTAGCTAGAAAATAAATTTAAATTACTTTATTAATAAATTACATATTTTGAAAACAAAATTTACAATACATTTTTTAAATGTACATATCTTTTGATCTATATATTCGATTTTAAATATTAAAACAGATTTGGATTCACATTAAAATTATCTTTAACTTGTTATATTCATAACCCAATACATAACTAAAATAAATGTCAAATAATACAAAATAAAAAAAATATTGTTCACCATTTGTCGAATTTTAAATAGTAATTTTTATAGGCCTAGTCAGTAAAGGTGTTGAAATTTGTTGTAGCAATCTGATATTTTTAAATTGTTATTGAAGGTATGTTTTCTAAACATGGTTCAAATTTTATTAAAATCGGTTAAATAGTTTTAAAGTTATTCAATTTTTACTTAAGACATGAACAAAAAATTGTTCACCGAATCAAGATAACGGAAAGTAGATTTTATAGGCCTAGTTAGAAAAGGTGTTAAAATTTGTTGTAACAATCTGATTTTTTTAAATTGTTATTGTATGTATGTTTTCTAAACGTAGCTCAAATTTTATTAATATCTGTTAAATATTTTTAAAGTTATTACATTTTTACTGAAGACATGAACAAACAATTTTTCACCGAATAAAGATATCGGAAAGTATATTTTATAGGCCTAATCAGTAAAGGTATTGAAATTTGTTGTAACAATTTGATTTTTTAAAATTGTTATTGTAGGTATGTTTTCCAAACGTAGTTCAAATTTTATTAAAATCTGTTAAATATTTGTAAAGTTATTCAATTTTTACTGAAGACATGAACAAAAAAATTTTCACCGAATAAAGATATCGGAAAGTAATTTTTATAGGCCTAATCAGTAAAAGTATTACAATTTGTTGTAACAATCTGATTTATTTATATTATTATTATAAATATTTTTTCTATATGTGGTTCAAATTTTATTGAACTCAGATAAATATTTCTAGATTTGTTCAATTTAGAACCTGTAGAACACAAATCAGACCTGAATTAAATACTGACGAAGGCCAGAGAGTGGTATCTGCGCATGCGCTGGGTCAAGATGCGTGTGGCATGCATCGCCAAACACCGACCGATCGGTGTTCGAGTGGCAGATGCGTGGCGCAGCGTGATGCACGGAAGATGCGCCACGCCACTGCTACTTCAGTGTGTAGGAACCAGTTTAAAAGCATTGGTTGATTTTCGCGTGGCGAGCAGCTACTTGCCACTTGCAGCAAGCTGCATGCCACGCTACTTCAGTGTGTAACCCGCCTATAAGGATGTAACAAACTTGACTCAAAAGACATCTGATAGTGGTATACTCTGATCTATTCAACCATATTTATTTTACAATTTACACATTATAAATTTGTATATACACCTCATATTATTATTAATCTAAAATCTTAAAGACTATAGACGCTTTGAAATTTATTAGCAAAATCAATTTAAAAAAATGGCATGTAGGCTATGGTCTAAATTACTTTATCTGTATCTCATGAGATATTGAATTTAAATGAAATCTGAAGCTATCAGTATATTAAGACATGTCTGAGCTCTTAAAATAACAAATATAGCTAGCAATACTTGCTTATTTTTCCTGTTCAAAAAGGCACTTAACACAAATTCGCGCACTATGCCTCATGGCGACTTTTTATATCAGTTAATATCGTCCAAAGCAGTGGCGGATCCAGCCGGGGGGCGCGGGGGGCGCGCGCCCCCCCCTTGGACAAGAAAATGTTTAAAAATTGGGAAATAGCGTGGAGCCTAAGCCAGTCCTT